>QPKB01001098.1:0-14271 GCA_003546025.1 Camphora micrantha
TGACGGGATTTTTGAGTGTCGTATTCTAGTCTTACGCCTCGACATCCATTTGAAGGAATTTTGGGTTGAGATGCGCATTTTAGGTTCTTTCAAGATTCATTTGGGTTTACAACGGGTTTCGGGATAATCTTAGGTTTGGAAAACACTTTAGGGAGTTCTGCGTCTGAAATGGCTAAGACCCGAACCTCCGCCGCGCCGTACGGAACTTCTGTACGAAAGCACAATCTATGCGGCTCGACGAAATTGTCGACTCTACACTGTGTTTCATGCGACTCTCCGTCCAAATAGTCCCTCTAGAAAAATCCGGGGTCGCGTTTTTCTCTAATATGGGTTTCGCGCCTCGCTCTAGTCGTACGCCGCGAAATCCATTTGAACGGATTTTGGGTTGAGATGCGCATTTTTGGTTATTTCGAGATTCTTTTCGGTTTACAGCTGGTTTCAGGGGAATCTTGGGTTTGGAAAATACTTCTGGGAGTTCTGCGTCTGAAAATGTTCGAGCCCGAACTTCGGGCGCGCCGTACGAAGTTTTGTACGAAAGCGCAATCTATGCGGCTCGACGAAATTGCTGACTCTACACTGCGTTTCATGGACTCTCGGTCCAAATACTCCCTCTAGAAAAGTCCGGGATTGCATTTTCCTATTACGGGAGTTTTGGGTGTCGTACTCTAGTCTTACGCCTCGAAATCCATTTGAAAGGATTCTAGGTTGAGATGCGCATTTTATGTTATTTCGAGATTCGTTTCATTTTAAAACGGGTTCCGGGCGAATCGTGGATTTGGAAAACGCTTCCAGGAGTTCTACGTCTGAAATGGCTCGGGCCCGAACTTCTGCCGCGCCGTACGAAACATATGAACGAAAGCACAATCTATGCTGCTCTACGAAATTGTTGACTCCACACTGTATTTCTTGCGACTCTCGGTCCAAATATTCCCTCGGGAAAAATTCGGAATCGCGGTTTTCGCTAACGAGCGTTTCGGGTGTGGCACTATAGTCTTACGCCTCGAAATCCATTTGAAGGGATTATGGGTTGAGATCCGCATTTTAAGTTATTTCGAGATTCCATTCGGTTCAAAACGGGTTTCGGGCGAATCTTAGGTCTGGAAAGGCTTCCGGGAGTTCCGAGTCGGAAAGGGCTCGGGCCCGAACTTCGGGCGCGCCGTACGAAACTTCCTACGAAAGCACAATCTATGCGGCTCTACGAAATTGTTATTGCCTCTACAATGTGTTTCATGCGACTCTCGGTCCAAGTACTCTCTCTCAAAAACTCCGGTATCGCGTTTTTCTCTAAACGGGGGTTTCGGGTGTCGTACTCTAGTCTTACGCCTCGAAATCCATTTGAAGGGATTCTGGGTTGAGATGCGCATTTTAGGTTATTTCGAGATTCGTTTCGGCTCGAAACGGGTTTCGGGCAAATCTTGGGTTTGGAAAACGCTTCTGGGAATTCAGCGTCTGAAAAGGCTCGGGCCCGTACTTCGGGGGCGCCGTACGGAACTTCTGTACGAACGCACAATCTTTGCGGCTCTACGAAATTGTTGACTCCATACAGTGTTGCATGCGACTCTCGGCCCAATTACTCCCTCTAGAAAAATTCGGTATCGCGGTTTTCTCTAACGGATGCTTCGAGTGTCGTACGCTAGTCGTAAGCCTCGAAATCCATTTGAAGGGACTCTGGGTTGAGATGCGCATTTTTGGTTATTTCGAGATTCTTTTCGGCTCAAAAATGGTTTCGGGCGAATCTTAGTCTTGGAAAACGCTTCTGGGAGCTCTGCGCCTGATAAGGCTCTGGCCCGTACTTCGGGCGCGCCGTACGGAACTTCTGTACGAAAGCACAATCTATGCGGCTCTACGAAATTGTTGACTCTACACTACGTTTCATGCGACTCTCGGTCCAAATACTCCTTCTGGAAAAATCCGGGATCGCGTTTTTCACTGACGGGATTTTTGAGTGTCGTATTCTAGTCTTACGCCTCGACATCCATTTGAAGGAATTTTGGGTTGAGATGCGCATTTTAGGTTCTTTCAAGATTCATTTGGGTTTACAACGGGTTTCGGGATAATCTTAGGTTTGGAAAACACTTTAGGGAGTTCTGCGTCTGAAATGGCTAAGACCCGAACCTCCGCCGCGCCGTACGGAACTTCTGTACGAAAGCACAATCTATGCGGCTCGACGAAATTGTCGACTCTACACTGTGTTTCATGCGACTCTCCGTCCAAATAGTCCCTCTAGAAAAATCCGGGGTCGCGTTTTTCTCTAATATGGGTTTCGCGCCTCGTACTCTAGTCGTACGCCGCGAAATCCATTTGAACGGATTTTGGGTTGAGATGCGCATTTTTGGTTATTTCGAGATTCTTTTCGGTTTACAGCTGGTTTCAGGGGAATCTTGGGTTTGGAAAATACTTCTGGGAGTTCTGCGTCTGAAAATGTTCGAGCCCGAACTTCGGGCGCGCCGTACGAAGTTTTGTACGAAAGCGCAATCTATGCGGCTCGACGAAATTGCTGACTCTACACTGCGTTTCATGGACTCTCGGTCCAAATACTCCCTCTAGAAAAGTCCGGGATTGCATTTTCCTATTACGGGAGTTTTGGGTGTCGTACTCTAGTCTTACGCCTCGAAATCCATTTGAAAGGATTCTAGGTTGAGATGCGCATTTTATGTTATTTCGAGATTCGTTTCATTTTAAAACGGGTTCCGGGCGAATCGTGGATTTGGAAAACGCTTCCAGGAGTTCTACGTCTGAAATGGCTCGGGCCCGAACTTCTGCCGCGCCGTACGAAACATATGAACGAAAGCACAATCTATGCTGCTCTACGAAATTGTTGACTCCACACTGTATTTCTTGCGACTCTCGGTCCAAATATTCCCTCGGGAAAAATTCGGAATCGCGGTTTTCGCTAACGAGCGTTTCGGGTGTGGCACTATAGTCTTACGCCTCGAAATCCATTTGAAGGGATTATGGGTTGAGATCCGCATTTTAAGTTATTTCGAGATTCCATTCGGTTCAAAACGGGTTTCGGGCGAATCTTAGGTCTGGAAAGGCTTCCGGGAGTTCCGAGTCGGAAAGGGCTCGGGCCCGAACTTCGGGCGCGCCGTACGAAACTTCCTACGAAAGCACAATCTATGCGGCTCTACGAAATTGTTATTGCCTCTACAATGTGTTTCATGCGACTCTCGGTCCAAGTACTCTCTCTCAAAAACTCCGGTATCGCGTTTTTCTCTAACGGGGGTTTCGGGTGTCGTACTCTAGTCTTACGCCTCGAAATCCATTTGAAGGGATTCTGGGTTGAGATGCGCATTTTAGGTTATTTCGAGATTCGTTTCGGCTCGAAACGGGTTTCGGGCAAATCTTGGGTTTGGAAAACGCTTCTGGGAATTCAGCGTCTGAAAAGGCTCGGGCCCGTACTTCGGGGGCGCCGTACGGAACTTCTGTACGAACGCACAATCTTTGCGGCTCTACGAAATTGTTGACTCCATACAGTGTTGCATGCGACTCTCGGCCCAATTACTCCCTCTAGAAAAATTCGGTATCGCGGTTTTCTCTAACGGATGCTTCGAGTGTCGTACGCTAGTCGTAAGCCTCGAAATCCATTTGAAGGGACTCTGGGTTGAGATGCGCATTTTTGGTTATTTCGAGATTCTTTTCGGCTCAAAAATGGTTTCGGGCGAATCTTAGTCTTGGAAAACGCTTCTGGGAGCTCTGCGCCTGATAAGGCTCTGGCCCGTACTTCGGGCGCGCCGTACGGAACTTCTGTACGAAAGCACAATCTATGCGGCTCTACGAAATTGTTGACTCTACACTACGTTTCATGCGACTCTCGGTCCAAATACTCCTTCTGGAAAAATCCGGGATCGCGTTTTTCACTGACGGGATTTTTGAGTGTCGTATTCTAGTCTTACGCCTCGACATCCATTTGAAGGAATTTTGGGTTGAGATGCGCATTTTAGGTTCTTTCAAGATTCATTTGGGTTTACAACGGGTTTCGGGATAATCTTAGGTTTGGAAAACACTTTAGGGAGTTCTGCGTCTGAAATGGCTAAGACCCGAACCTCCGCCGCGCCGTACGGAACTTCTGTACGAAAGCACAATCTATGCGGCTCGACGAAATTGTCGACTCTACACTGTGTTTCATGCGACTCTCCGTCCAAATAGTCCCTCTAGAAAAATCCGGGGTCGCGTTTTTTTCTCTAATATGGGTTTCGCGCCTCGTACTCTAGTCGTACGCCGCGAAATCCATTTGAACGGATTTTGGGTTGAGATGCGCATTTTTGGTTATTTCGAGATTCTTTTCGGTTTACAGCTGGTTTCGGGGGAATCTTGGGTTTGGAAAATACTTCTGGGAGTTCTGCGTCTGAAAATGTTCGAGCCCGAACTTCGGGCGCGCCGTACGAAGTTTTGTACGAAAGCGCAATCTATGCGGCTCGACGAAATTGCTGACTCTACACTGCGTTTCATGGACTCTCGGTCCAAATACTCCCTCTAGAAAAGTCCGGGATTGCATTTTCCTATTACGGGAGTTTTGGGTGTCGTACTCTAGTCTTACGCCTCGAAATCCATTTGAAAGGATTCTAGGTTGAGATGCGCATTTTATGTTATTTCGAGATTCGTTTCATTTTAAAACGGGTTCCGGGCGAATCGTGGATTTGGAAAACGCTTCCAGGAGTTCTACGTCTGAAATGGCTCGGGCCCGAACTTCTGCCGCGCCGTACGAAACATATGAACGAAAGCACAATCTATGCTGCTCTACGAAATTGTTGACTCCACACTGTATTTCTTGCGACTCTCGGTCCAAATATTCCCTCGGGAAAAATTCGGAATCGCGGTTTTCGCTAACGAGCGTTTCGGGTGTGGCACTATAGTCTTACGCCTCGAAATCCATTTGAAGGGATTATGGGTTGAGATCCGCATTTTAAGTTATTTCGAGATTCCATTCGGTTCAAAACGGGTTTCGGGCGAATCTTAGGTCTGGAAAGGCTTCCGGGAGTTCCGAGTCGGAAAGGGCTCGGGCCCGAACTTCGGGCGCGCCGTACGAAACTTCCTACGAAAGCACAATCTATGCGGCTCTACGAAATTGTTATTGCCTCTACAATGTGTTTCATGCGACTCTCGGTCCAAGTACTCTCTCTCAAAAACTCCGGTATCGCGTTTTTCTCTAACGGGGGTTTCGGGTGTCGTACTCTAGTCTTACGCCTCGAAATCCATTTGAAGGGATTCTGGGTTGAGATGCGCATTTTAGGTTATTTCGAGATTCGTTTCGGCTCGAAACGGGTTTCGGGCAAATCTTGGGTTTGGAAAACGCTTCTGGGAATTCAGCGTCTGAAAAGGCTCGGGCCCGTACTTCGGGGGGCGCCGTACGGAACTTCTGTACGAACGCACAATCTTTGCGGCTCTACGAAATTGTTGACTCCATACAGTGTTGCATGCGACTCTCGGCCCAATTACTCCCTCTAGAAAAATTCGGTATCGCGGTTTTCTCTAACGGATGCTTCGAGTGTCGTACGCTAGTCGTAAGCCTCGAAATCCATTTGAAGGGACTCTGGGTTGAGATGCGCATTTTTGGTTATTTCGAGATTCTTTTCGGCTCAAAAATGGTTTCGGGCGAATCTTAGTCTTGGAAAACGCTTCTGGGAGCTCTGCGCCTGATAAGGCTCTGGCCCGTACTTCGGGCGCGCCGTACGGAACTTCTGTACGAAAGCACAATCTATGCGGCTCTACGAAATTGTTGACTCTACACTACGTTTCATGCGACTCTCGGTCCAAATACTCCTTCTGGAAAAATCCGGGATCGCGTTTTTCACTGACGGGATTTTTGAGTGTCGTATTCTAGTCTTACGCCTCGACATCCATTTGAAGGAATTTTGGGTTGAGATGCGCATTTTAGGTTCTTTCAAGATTCATTTGGGTTTACAACGGGTTTCGGGATAATCTTAGGTTTGGAAAACACTTTAGGGAGTTCTGCGTCTGAAATGGCTAAGACCCGAACCTCCGCCGCGCCGTACGGAACTTCTGTACGAAAGCACAATCTATGCGGCTCGACGAAATTGTCGACTCTACACTGTGTTTCATGCGACTCTCCGTCCAAATAGTCCCTCTAGAAAAATCCGGGGTCGCGTTTTTTTCTCTAATATGGGTTTCGCGCCTCGTACTCTAGTCGTACGCCGCGAAATCCATTTGAACGGATTTTGGGTTGAGATGCGCATTTTTGGTTATTTCGAGATTCTTTTCGGTTTACAGCTGGTTTCAGGGGAATCTTGGGTTTGGAAAATACTTCTGGGAGTTCTGCGTCTGAAAATGTTCGAGCCCGAACTTCGGGCGCGCCGTACGAAGTTTTGTACGAAAGCGCAATCTATGCGGCTCGACGAAATTGCTGACTCTACACTGCGTTTCATGGACTCTCGGTCCAAATACTCCCTCTAGAAAAGTCCGGGATTGCATTTTCCTATTACGGGAGTTTTGGGTGTCGTACTCTAGTCTTACGCCTCGAAATCCATTTGAAAGGATTCTAGGTTGAGATGCGCATTTTATGTTATTTCGAGATTCGTTTCATTTTAAAACGGGTTCCGGGCGAATCGTGGATTTGGAAAACGCTTCCAGGAGTTCTACGTCTGAAATGGCTCGGGCCCGAACTTCTGCCGCGCCGTACGAAACATATGAACGAAAGCACAATCTATGCTGCTCTACGAAATTGTTGACTCCACACTGTATTTCTTGCGACTCTCGGTCCAAATATTCCCTCGGGAAAAATTCGGAATCGCGGTTTTCGCTAACGAGCGTTTCGGGTGTGGCACTATAGTCTTACGCCTCGAAATCCATTTGAAGGGATTATGGGTTGAGATCCGCATTTTAAGTTATTTCGAGATTCCATTCGGTTCAAAACGGGTTTCGGGCGAATCTTAGGTCTGGAAAGGCTTCCGGGAGTTCCGAGTCGGAAAGGGCTCGGGCCCGAACTTCGGGCGCGCCGTACGAAACTTCCTACGAAAGCACAATCTATGCGGCTCTACGAAATTGTTATTGCCTCTACAATGTGTTTCATGCGACTCTCGGTCCAAGTACTCTCTCTCAAAAACTCCGGTATCGCGTTTTTCTCTAACGGGGGTTTCGGGTGTCGTACTCTAGTCTTACGCCTCGAAATCCATTTGAAGGGATTCTGGGTTGAGATGCGCATTTTAGGTTATTTCGAGATTCGTTTCGGCTCGAAACGGGTTTCGGGCAAATCTTGGGTTTGGAAAACGCTTCTGGGAATTCAGCGTCTGAAAAGGCTCGGGCCCGTACTTCGGGGGCGCCGTACGGAACTTCTGTACGAACGCACAATCTTTGCGGCTCTACGAAATTGTTGACTCCATACAGTGTTGCATGCGACTCTCGGCCCAATTACTCCCTCTAGAAAAATTCGGTATCGCGGTTTTCTCTAACGGATGCTTCGAGTGTCGTACGCTAGTCGTAAGCCTCGAAATCCATTTGAAGGGACTCTGGGTTGAGATGCGCATTTTTGGTTATTTCGAGATTCTTTTCGGCTCAAAAATGGTTTCGGGCGAATCTTAGTCTTGGAAAACGCTTCTGGGAGCTCTGCGCCTGATAAGGCTCTGGCCCGTACTTCGGGCGCGCCGTACGGAACTTCTGTACGAAAGCACAATCTATGCGGCTCTACGAAATTGTTGACTCTACACTACGTTTCATGCGACTCTCGGTCCAAATACTCCTTCTGGAAAAATCCGGGATCGCGTTTTTCACTGACGGGATTTTTGAGTGTCGTATTCTAGTCTTACGCCTCGACATCCATTTGAAGGAATTTTGGGTTGAGATGCGCATTTTAGGTTCTTTCAAGATTCATTTGGGTTTACAACGGGTTTCGGGATAATCTTAGGTTTGGAAAACACTTTAGGGAGTTCTGCGTCTGAAATGGCTAAGACCCGAACCTCCGCCGCGCCGTACGGAACTTCTGTACGAAAGCACAATCTATGCGGCTCGACGAAATTGTCGACTCTACACTGTGTTTCATGCGACTCTCCGTCCAAATAGTCCCTCTAGAAAAATCCGGGGTCGCGTTTTTCTCTAATATGGGTTTCGCGCCTCGTACTCTAGTCGTACGCCGCGAAATCCATTTGAACGGATTTTGGGTTGAGATGCGCATTTTTGGTTATTTCGAGATTCTTTTCGGTTTACAGCTGGTTTCAGGGGAATCTTGGGTTTGGAAAATACTTCTGGGAGTTCTGCGTCTGAAAATGTTCGAGCCCGAACTTCGGGCGCGCCGTACGAAGTTTTGTACGAAAGCGCAATCTATGCGGCTCGACGAAATTGCTGACTCTACACTGCGTTTCATGGACTCTCGGTCCAAATACTCCCTCTAGAAAAGTCCGGGATTGCATTTTCCTATTACGGGAGTTTTGGGTGTCGTACTCTAGTCTTACGCCTCGAAATCCATTTGAAAGGATTCTAGGTTGAGATGCGCATTTTATGTTATTTCGAGATTCGTTTCATTTTAAAACGGGTTCCGGGCGAATCGTGGATTTGGAAAACGCTTCCAGGAGTTCTACGTCTGAAATGGCTCGGGCCCGAACTTCTGCCGCGCCGTACGAAACATATGAACGAAAGCACAATCTATGCTGCTCTACGAAATTGTTGACTCCACACTGTATTTCTTGCGACTCTCGGTCCAAATATTCCCTCGGGAAAAATTCGGAATCGCGGTTTTCGCTAACGAGCGTTTCGGGTGTGGCACTATAGTCTTACGCCTCGAAATCCATTTGAAGGGATTATGGGTTGAGATCCGCATTTTAAGTTATTTCGAGATTCCATTCGGTTCAAAACGGGTTTCGGGCGAATCTTAGGTCTGGAAAGGCTTCCGGGAGTTCCGAGTCGGAAAGGGCTCGGGCCCGAACTTCGGGCGCGCCGTACGAAACTTCCTACGAAAGCACAATCTATGCGGCTCTACGAAATTGTTATTGCCTCTACAATGTGTTTCATGCGACTCTCGGTCCAAGTACTCTCTCTCAAAAACTCCGGTATCGCGTTTTTCTCTAACGGGGGTTTCGGGTGTCGTACTCTAGTCTTACGCCTCGAAATCCATTTGAAGGGATTCTGGGTTGAGATGCGCATTTTAGGTTATTTCGAGATTCGTTTCGGCTCGAAACGGGTTTCGGGCAAATCTTGGGTTTGGAAAACGCTTCTGGGAATTCAGCGTCTGAAAAGGCTCGGGCCCGTACTTCGGGGGCGCCGTACGGAACTTCTGTACGAACGCACAATCTTTGCGGCTCTACGAAATTGTTGACTCCATACAGTGTTGCATGCGACTCTCGGCCCAATTACTCCCTCTAGAAAAATTCGGTATCGCGGTTTTCTCTAACGGATGCTTCGAGTGTCGTACGCTAGTCGTAAGCCTCGAAATCCATTTGAAGGGACTCTGGGTTGAGATGCGCATTTTTGGTTATTTCGAGATTCTTTTCGGCTCAAAAATGGTTTCGGGCGAATCTTAGTCTTGGAAAACGCTTCTGGGAGCTCTGCGCCTGATAAGGCTCTGGCCCGTACTTCGGGCGCGCCGTACGGAACTTCTGTACGAAAGCACAATCTATGCGGCTCTACGAAATTGTTGACTCTACACTACGTTTCATGCGACTCTCGGTCCAAATACTCCTTCTGGAAAAATCCGGGATCGCGTTTTTCACTGACGGGATTTTTGAGTGTCGTATTCTAGTCTTACGCCTCGACATCCATTTGAAGGAATTTTGGGTTGAGATGCGCATTTTAGGTTCTTTCAAGATTCATTTGGGTTTACAACGGGTTTCGGGATAATCTTAGGTTTGGAAAACACTTTAGGGAGTTCTGCGTCTGAAATGGCTAAGACCCGAACCTCCGCCGCGCCGTACGGAACTTCTGTACGAAAGCACAATCTATGCGGCTCGACGAAATTGTCGACTCTACACTGTGTTTCATGCGACTCTCCGTCCAAATAGTCCCTCTAGAAAAATCCGGGGTCGCGTTTTTCTCTAATATGGGTTTCGCGCCTCGTACTCTAGTCGTACGCCGCGAAATCCATTTGAACGGATTTTGGGTTGAGATGCGCATTTTTGGTTATTTCGAGATTCTTTTCGGTTTACAGCTGGTTTCAGGGGAATCTTGGGTTTGGAAAATACTTCTGGGAGTTCTGCGTCTGAAAATGTTCGAGCCCGAACTTCGGGCGCGCCGTACGAAGTTTTGTACGAAAGCGCAATCTATGCGGCTCGACGAAATTGCTGACTCTACACTGCGTTTCATGGACTCTCGGTCCAAATACTCCCTCTAGAAAAGTCCGGGATTGCATTTTCCTATTACGGGAGTTTTGGGTGTCGTACTCTAGTCTTACGCCTCGAAATCCATTTGAAAGGATTCTAGGTTGAGATGCGCATTTTATGTTATTTCGAGATTCGTTTCATTTTAAAACGGGTTCCGGGCGAATCGTGGATTTGGAAAACGCTTCCAGGAGTTCTACGTCTGAAATGGCTCGGGCCCGAACTTCTGCCGCGCCGTACGAAACATATGAACGAAAGCACAATCTATGCTGCTCTACGAAATTGTTGACTCCACACTGTATTTCTTGCGACTCTCGGTCCAAATATTCCCTCGGGAAAAATTCGGAATCGCGGGTTTTTTCGCTAACGAGCGTTTCGGGTGTGGCACTATAGTCTTACGCCTCGAAATCCATTTGAAGGGATTATGGGTTGAGATCCGCATTTTAAGTTATTTCGAGATTCCATTCGGTTCAAAACGGGTTTCGGGCGAATCTTAGGTCTGGAAAGGCTTCCGGGAGTTCCGAGTCGGAAAGGGCTCGGGCCCGAACTTCGGGCGCGCCGTACGAAACTTCCTACGAAAGCACAATCTATGCGGCTCTACGAAATTGTTATTGCCTCTACAATGTGTTTCATGCGACTCTCGGTCCAAGTACTCTCTCTCAAAAACTCCGGTATCGCGTTTTTCTCTAACGGGGGTTTCGGGTGTCGTACTCTAGTCTTACGCCTCGAAATCCATTTGAAGGGATTCTGGGTTGAGATGCGCATTTTAGGTTATTTCGAGATTCGTTTCGGCTCGAAACGGGTTTCGGGCAAATCTTGGGTTTGGAAAACGCTTCTGGGAATTCAGCGTCTGAAAAGGCTCGGGCCCGTACTTCGGGGGCGCCGTACGGAACTTCTGTACGAACGCACAATCTTTGCGGCTCTACGAAATTGTTGACTCCATACAGTGTTGCATGCGACTCTCGGCCCAATTACTCCCTCTAGAAAAATTCGGTATCGCGGTTTTCTCTAACGGATGCTTCGAGTGTCGTACGCTAGTCGTAAGCCTCGAAATCCATTTGAAGGGACTCTGGGTTGAGATGCGCATTTTTGGTTATTTCGAGATTCTTTTCGGCTCAAAAATGGTTTCGGGCGAATCTTAGTCTTGGAAAACGCTTCTGGGAGCTCTGCGCCTGATAAGGCTCTGGCCCGTACTTCGGGCGCGCCGTACGGAACTTCTGTACGAAAGCACAATCTATGCGGCTCTACGAAATTGTTGACTCTACACTACGTTTCATGCGACTCTCGGTCCAAATACTCCTTCTGGAAAAATCCGGGATCGCGTTTTTCACTGACGGGATTTTTGAGTGTCGTATTCTAGTCTTACGCCTCGACATCCATTTGAAGGAATTTTGGGTTGAGATGCGCATTTTAGGTTCTTTCAAGATTCATTTGGGTTTACAACGGGTTTCGGGATAATCTTAGGTTTGGAAAACACTTTAGGGAGTTCTGCGTCTGAAATGGCTAAGACCCGAACCTCCGCCGCGCCGTACGGAACTTCTGTACGAAAGCACAATCTATGCGGCTCGACGAAATTGTCGACTCTACACTGTGTTTCATGCGACTCTCCGTCCAAATAGTCCCTCTAGAAAAATCCGGGGTCGCGTTTTTCTCTAATATGGGTTTCGCGCCTCGTACTCTAGTCGTACGCCGCGAAATCCATTTGAACGGATTTTGGGTTGAGATGCGCATTTTTGGTTATTTCGAGATTCTTTTCGGTTTACAGCTGGTTTCGGGGGAATCTTGGGTTTGGAAAATACTTCTGGGAGTTCTGCGTCTGAAAATGTTCGAGCCCGAACTTCGGGCGCGCCGTACGAAGTTTTGTACGAAAGCGCAATCTATGCGGCTCGACGAAATTGCTGACTCTACACTGCGTTTCATGGACTCTCGGTCCAAATACTCCCTCTAGAAAAGTCCGGGATTGCATTTTCCTATTACGGGAGTTTTGGGTGTCGTACTCTAGTCTTACGCCTCGAAATCCATTTGAAAGGATTCTAGGTTGAGATGCGCATTTTATGTTATTTCGAGATTCGTTTCATTTTAAAACGGGTTCCGGGCGAATCGTGGATTTGGAAAACGCTTCCAGGAGTTCTACGTCTGAAATGGCTCGGGCCCGAACTTCTGCCGCGCCGTACGAAACATATGAACGAAAGCACAATCTATGCTGCTCTACGAAATTGTTGACTCCACACTGTATTTCTTGCGACTCTCGGTCCAAATATTCCCTCGGGAAAAATTCGGAATCGCGGTTTTCGCTAACGAGCGTTTCGGGTGTGGCACTATAGTCTTACGCCTCGAAATCCATTTGAAGGGATTATGGGTTGAGATCCGCATTTTAAGTTATTTCGAGATTCCATTCGGTTCAAAACGGGTTTCGGGCGAATCTTAGGTCTGGAAAGGCTTCCGGGAGTTCCGAGTCGGAAAGGGCTCGGGCCCGAACTTCGGGCGCGCCGTACGAAACTTCCTACGAAAGCACAATCTATGCGGCTCTACGAAATTGTTATTGCCTCTACAATGTGTTTCATGCGACTCTCGGTCCAAGTACTCTCTCTCAAAAACTCCGGTATCGCGTTTTTCTCTAACGGGGGTTTCGGGTGTCGTACTCTAGTCTTACGCCTCGAAATCCATTTGAAGGGATTCTGGGTTGAGATGCGCATTTTAGGTTATTTCGAGATTCGTTTCGGCTCGAAACGGGTTTCGGGCAAATCTTGGGTTTGGAAAACGCTTCTGGGAATTCAGCGTCTGAAAAGGCTCGGGCCCGTACTTCGGGGGCGCCGTACGGAACTTCTGTACGAACGCACAATCTTTGCGGCTCTACGAAATTGTTGACTCCATACAGTGTTGCATGCGACTCTCGGCCCAATTACTCCCTCTAGAAAAATTCGGTATCGCGGTTTTCTCTAACGGATGCTTCGAGTGTCGTACGCTAGTCGTAAGCCTCGAAATCCATTTGAAGGGACTCTGGGTTGAGATGCGCATTTTTGGTTATTTCGAGATTCTTTTCGGCTCAAAAATGGTTTCGGGCGAATCTTAGTCTTGGGAAAACGCTTCTGGGAGCTCTGCGCCTGATAAGGCTCTGGCCCGTACTTCGGGCGCGCCGTACGGAACTTCTGTACGAAAGCACAATCTATGCGGCTCTACGAAATTGTTGACTCTACACTACGTTTCATGCGACTCTCGGTCCAAATACTCCTTCTGGAAAAATCCGGGATCGCGTTTTTCACTGACGGGATTTTTGAGTGTCGTATTCTAGTCTTACGCCTCGACATCCATTTGAAGGAATTTTGGGTTGAGATGCGCATTTTAGGTTCTTTCAAGATTCATTTGGGTTTACAACGGGTTTCGGGATAATCTTAGGTTTGGAAAACACTTTAGGGAGTTCTGCGTCTGAAATGGCTAAGACCCGAACCTCCGCCGCGCCGTACGGAACTTCTGTACGAAAGCACAATCTATGCGGCTCGACGAAATTGTCGACTCTACACTGTGTTTCATGCGACTCTCCGTCCAAATAGTCCCTCTAGAAAAATCCGGGGTCGCGTTTTTTTCTCTAATATGGGTTTCGCGCCTCGTACTCTAGTCGTACGCCGCGAAATCCATTTGAACGGATTTTGGGTTGAGATGCGCATTTTTGGTTATTTCGAGATTCTTTTCGGTTTACAGCTGGTTTCAGGGGAATCTTGGGTTTGGAAAATACTTCTGGGAGTTCTGCGTCTGAAAATGTTCGAGCCCGAACTTCGGGCGCGCCGTACGAAGTTTTGTACGAAAGCGCAATCTATGCGGCTCGACGAAATTGCTGACTCTACACTGCGTTTCATGGACTCTCGGTCCAAATACTCCTCTAGAAAAGTCCGGGATTGCATTTTCCTATTACGGGAGTTTTGGGTGTCGTACTCTAGTCTTACGCCTCGAAATCCATTTGAAAGGATTCTAGGTTGAGATGCGCATTTTATGTTATTTCGAGATTCGTTTA
>QPKB01001099.1:0-14240 GCA_003546025.1 Camphora micrantha
GTAAAGAATTCACTCAGATAGGATGCAACAAAAAAATATAGGTATCTATCTTTTGGTCTTTTTCAGTGCAGGATCCAAGGGCTCCATGCCCCTAATCCTAATGTAGAACTCTGTGCTGTCCTAGTAGATGAAAGGACTTCAGATTTTAAAGAAAGCATCATAGGAATAGGACAATTAGAGTTTGATCAAAATGTTGCTTATTTTAGCACCATCCCAGGATATGTGCTACCCCTGCCTGCGGTTAGACATATGAAGCTAATAATAGCCACTAGAGGATATGGAAACTATAATATAGAAGATGGCATATTATCCGTTCAGCATCAAAGTAGGGTTATGTTCTCTAATTTTGCTAGTGATGGATTATTATTCCATATTCAGAAGGGAAGAGTAAATGAAGAAGTTTTAGTTAGGACCAGTAAAAATATGGCTGACTATACTTATGTTAGAATGCCAACTAAAACTATGCTGGAAAAACTACAAATGTGGAATTTTCCACAAATGCAGCCAGAAAAGAAGGAAAAGTTCAATCTTTTAGAACATGTGCACCAAACAGAGGATAATATATTTATCCAATTTAGTAAACCAACCTTGGTTATTAAAGAGTCTAATGAAGAACTTGAGAAGGATTTTAACACTCCTACTCAAGCTTTAACCCAGAAAAATAATGCCAACACTCAACCTGGCACTAGAAGATCATTAGACAAAACTCATAGCATGAGCAGACCTGTTCTCAAATTAATTAGGTCTAATTCTTCAACAAACCTCAAAACGTCCATCCACCTTAACATGATGAAGATATCAGAAGCTGTGAATTTCAGAGAATTAGAATTTATTATAAAAAATTCGAAAATAGAAGCTCAGCCTGAAATCAAGCTGAATGCACACCGTGCTCACAATATAGATGGTGATGAAGAAGGAAGAAATGACGAACCTAGACCAAACATAGTCTTTAAGAACCCTGTATATACTAAACCCTCTTCGTCCAAGTACGATAGGAATTTTGAAGGAAGAACCTTTATGGCAGAAATCCCAATGAAGATCGAAGGAATCATCCTTAATATAGATAAGGTCAGGGATATCAAAAAGGCCCTCGAACAATGGAAAAAAACAATGGAAACTGTTTTCACCATGAAGACAGAATGGGATACAGAGAGCTGCCACTCTTATGCAGAATTATCTTTTGAAGGGATAGTTAAGAATTATTTTAAAACCCTAAAAAAGGAAACTACCCCCCAACAAAGAATTCTTCTTAATAAATTCAATGAGGAATATGCAAACCAGAGGAATGTAGATGGATGCGTTGACCTTATAGCCAGAGAGTTTATAGGTCAAACCAAAGCAATAACTCTCAATAAAGAACAGGAAGAAGCTAAGTGCAAGATGGCACAATTAAAGATATGTAACCTAAAATACCTAGAACAATATAGTAATAATTTTAAAACATTGTTCTACAAATGCGAGGAAGACAATCTGAAAGATGATTATTTTAGAACAATCCCCGAAATAGGAGAATACCTTTTACAGAATTATCGGGAATGGAAAGGAAAATACGATGGTAATCAGTATCTAAAAGATGATACCTTAGGAGAAAGGATTAATTTTACTCAAGATTATATAGCCCGAAAAAAAGCAGAGAGACAGAGAAAGAAAGGCTATGGAAAAGCCTTATCAAAGATTTCTTTCAAAGATGAAAGAGATACAGAAATCCCAAACCAATGGGGGTGTTCTGAACATGCGCACAGAAAAGAAAAACATAAACATAAGACGAATAACAATAAAAAAGGATATAAATTCAGGAAGTCTAAAACTTTCCGAAATCCAGAAAAAAGACATAAGCATTTTAAACAAAGAAAATATTCGAGAAAAGATAACTCTAATAAACGAATTCCTAACTATAGGAAAATTAAGTCTGAAGAAACCAACACTAAAGAATGTTGGACTTGTGGAGAAGCCGGACACTTTGCTCCCAATTGTCCTAAAAGGGAAAAAAAATGAATTCGAGTAAATGCAGTAGAGCTTATCCTACCTGAGGCAGACGCTCAGGGATGGACCTAATCGGTTCTCCAATACAGCCAGTACTCTGAGTATATGAAGGACCCAAATTTGAGATTATAGAAGAGAAGAAAAAATTGCTCTTCAATACAGGATTTGTCAGGTACACTAACATTTATGATGAATCATGTTTAGGGTTTATCCCCCAAGAAATTACCAAAATTCTGAAAAAGATAATTAAGGACTATCCATACATGCTAGAAACCCATGTCTTAGCACCTGGGAATTTTGTACTAATTAGGATACACCCTAATATTAAGAGGCATGAAGTGATCGACTATGATCTCATAGAGATAAAAGAAAAATATGCTCGAATCGACATCTTCAGACAAAGGGCCGTCAATATAGAAGCCATTGCCCATTCACTGGAAGAATGCGGAATGAAAAACTATACTCTACACTGCACTCCCAAGGTCGTCATCCAAGCTACTGAAGTCATAGGGACAGGTACTGTAGAAAGAATTAAGGAAGGCCATGCCCCACTACAGGTTAGTCTTCCATGTTCATTGGCAGAAGCTACAGCACTAGGGATAACCGATCCCACAATTTTGGAGGCAGCAGAGGATATCGCTCCTGCTCTTTTTGTGGACCCGGAACCTGACCCAAAGCTTACCCGACAAGCCAGCTCGGTCACTGACGGATCCGATATGGAGGCCTCCACATGCAGCACAGGAACCGAACCAAAAGTTAAAACATAAATAAAACAAAAGACTTTTGGTATCCAAGGAAGATAAGTATCACTCTGGCTGCTACAGGGAATTGAGGAGAAGTGAGGCCATACTGGCCACGTGAAGGATGGCAGACAGCCATCATTATGTTTGCTTACCATTATGTAATAAACTGTAGGGCTTGTGATAAGTCAGATTAAATTATGTAATAGTATTTCTAGAAACCATCTCCCATGCGCCTATAAAAGGCCACTCTCCATGCAAAAAAAAAAAACACAACGAAAACCCAGGAGAGATCACTAGAGATTTATTTTGAGAGCTTGCTAAGGTATGAATAGCTAAACCCCCCAGGGTAGCTGGGAGGGCTTCTTTCTCTAAGCATTCAGACAATGTAGTAATGTATTTTCCTTGATAATCTGTAATGTAAAGTGAGTTATCTTTCACTATTATGTTTCTGGCATGTTACTTCTCTGCATTTTGAGCATTGTAGAAGGCCATAGTGATACCTGTAACCTCTGTACGGACTGTTGCCATAGCCATGGAAGGCGTTCAGGCGTGTTGTCCGGGTACTGTAGGTGGTAGAAGATGAGTCCTGCTGCAATAACTAAACAGTAACACTGTTTCACACAGAAGACTCTTTTTGGGGTCTTGCATAAGAGAACTAAGATTACCGGAAGCATAGGTGGACCATAACCCACATTATATTATATTTTATCTTATGTTAATATACACTGCTAGTCTGCATCGTTTGGAGAAGAACTCTCTCAGTTATCTTTTCTTTCATAACTGTTGTTTGTATCTGTGGCTTTTTATTTTGATTTAAGAAAATTAAAAAATTGCTAAATATTGTGGAAATTGTAGTATTGGTCAAAAGATAATTCCTAAGACTACTGCTAAAAGCTCTTTCTCATGAGCATGGTAGTTTATTTGGGCTGTAGTAAACGTTCCTGATTTATAACAACAAATGTGCCTTTTTCTTTCATTATCATTGGGTTTGATAGTCATGTAGACTACTTCCCATTGGAACTCAGAAGCGTCTGTTTTTAGGATAAAATTATCCTCAGTGCTGGGTAATGCTAGAGGAGGAATAGATTTAACTATTTCTCTTAGTTCAAGTATGATTTCTTTATCCCTTTCATCCCATGTGAAAGGATTAGTTTCTTCTGTCTTTTTTAATTTTGAAGACAGGCTGGTTCTATATTTGGCTAAGTCTGTGGTAAAGTCATTAGCACAGTTTAGGATTCCTAAATAGCTTTGCAGCTGTTTTCTACTTGTTATCCTATCAGGGAATTCAAGGATTTTCTTAACTATATGGTCTTGTAAGGCTACACTTCCTTGGTGTATATGGACTCCTAAGAAGTCTATTTCCTTTTTACAAAGCTCATATTTGGTTTCTGAAATAACTATCCATGTTTATCAAATTCTCCTAGGATAGCTTTAACATGCTTAAGATGTTCTGCCTCAGTGTGGGAGGCAACTAGGACATCATCTATATAGACCATGCAGTAATCAAGATGGTCCCTAAAAATGTCATCCATCCTCCTTTGGAAGACTTGGGGTGCTATACTTAGTCCAAAGGGCATGACTATCCACTCGTATTTTCCTCTTGGAATGCTAAATGCAGTCCATGGTATGGAATCTTTATGCATTCTTACTTGCCAAAATCCTTATTTGCAGTCAAACTTGCTAAACCATGTTCTTTTGTCAATTAATTGGATAAGATTGTTTTTATCCGGTATTTTATAACTATCTGGAACTAGATTATTGTTCAGTGCTCTATAATCTATAACCATCCGGGCTTTCCCTCGTTTCTGTTCTGCATGCTTATAAACAAAGAAAGCTGGGCTATTATGAGGGCTTTTGGAAGGTTGAATAAGATTTTGGTCCAGTAGTTCTTTAATTTGTTTGGAAAATTCCTTAATTTCCTCAGCGCTGGCTGGGAAGGCCTTTCCATTAATGGTCCTTTCTGGATCTTTAATATTAAGGATACATTTGTATTTATCCTTTTCCCATCTGGCAATAGGATCTTTGCCAAGGATAGGCTTTGTCAGCCTTTCTAAGGTTTGCTTAATGTTTGTTTTGTTCCGGATGAGTGAAGGGGGTTTTTCCCTTCCGTTCTTTATTAGTAGGTTGTTTTTGCTTTACTTTATTGACATTAACCTGTGCATTATGGAGTATTATATCTGCAAGGTAAGTATCTATCTGGGATTCCTGGCAGACCAGGCAGGTGTGAAGATTGCATTTGCAGTTCTGGTGTTTGGGTTTAGGGTTTAGGCAGGCTCTGGAAGGAAAAGAAGCACTAAGAAACTATGTTCAGCATGCCATTTGAAGAAATTCTTCACTCGGATTGCTCTCACAGCGATGCTGAAAAGGTCATCTCTACTCTGGCTCCCCTGACTTACGCGAAAGAATCATCCTCAGAAAAACTAGCATCCCGGATGGTTGAGCTCAAGGAAAGCACCCTGAGAGCAAGAAGTTCGATCAATTCTGCAAAATCCTCTCAGTCTACTGCTTCTGAAAAGACTTCTAACTGCGAGAGTGCCTTAGATCAGAGCATGAACAGCTCAATTCCGCGATGGGAAACACAGTGTGAGAACCCAGAACCGATAAACTTTAGGTCGAGTCCCCGGCTCCCTGTGGTAAATGATGAAACCGTGGTCGTTCCCGTATCATCGAATTTCATTGCTGGTTTTCTCTTGGTCTTCCTTTCGCCGTCCAAAGAAATAGCAGTCTTTGTCTAACTGTTGAATGCTAGTCTTTGCCAGACGAGTCCGGCCATTCCTAACAAGCAAGTAAGATTGTTATCCGCCAACTTTTTTTTCCAACAGTAGAAAACCACAAAGAAAGTGAACCATATGCGACGAGTGAAGTGAATCATCGCGATCTCTGAGTCATAGCTAAGGACCAAATAAACCTGACCTGAGAACTGTTTTTTCGGATGATAAGACAGATGAGGGTATGGTTCAAGCTATAAGGACCTGAAACTATGGAAAAAAAAGAGAAAGATAAAGAGAACGGGCAAAAGCCCATGAGGAAGGAAAGCTCTAACTCCAATGCTAATAAAGACCCAACCACTTGTCTCAGAGGGGAAATCCCTTTTCTTTTTGGGAATCCACTTTGGGGGGAAGAGAGACGAAGGCTGAATCCACTTACTTGACAAAAGAAAGGAGTTTCAGCAGACAATAGAATATTCGATGGCAGCGGACAAGATACTGCTGGTTTAAAGGCAGGTTTAAGGTATGGGATATCTTCTCTTTAGGGGAAGGCCAAGTGCGAATGGAGCTCTTTCTAACCCTGCCTTCCATTTATAAACCAAATACCGGTGGCATAAAAAAAATCGAGTGTTTTTTGTCTCATACCCTCACACGGCCTGTTCAACGCGCGCTACGGGCCGCTATGATCCCCTTGTCACGGAGATTTTAGGGCTAGAGCAGAGCTTCTCACTTATTCAACTGAGCATCTTATCTTTGGGCTGGAGATTGTTGTTCAGCTGTTCCCCGGTTTTGAAGCTCGCCTCAAAGTCTAGCTGCCGTGTGAACCTCTTCTGGGCAACTGTTAAAGCTCCTGGTCTCGCAACGGCCGGCTTTGGTTCAGCTCTCAGGGCCACCTGACACACTAAAAAAATCGTAAGCTTTCTTCTCCGCCTCAGCTTGAGAGCTCCTTTCTACATCAAGATCTGGCCCTGCCCCAAGGTAGGATTCCTATCCTCAGGCGATGGTGCGATTCCTGGCATATGTACACCATAGTAGCTAAGGCAACCCCGTCCCAGCTCGCATTGTATTTGAAGTTGAGGATTTCGCTTCTGATGTAGTCAGTGAGAAGCTAAGTTTCGTTTTTAGCTTTAGCGAACCTGTGACTGCCTGAACAGACTAGTCTACGCTCAGCCCGCGCACCTTTCCCACCCACCGCCCTCCTTCCGAAAAGGAAAGCAAGCCCATAATGAGAGTCAGATCCCATAATGTTCTTCACACTCCCCCTCACTAAATAGAAAAATGAACAAGAAGAAGAACGATCAAGATCAACATCAGGGTAGACCCATAGGAATAAACTGACATCAATGTCGGGTACATCAAGAATGAAGTGAAGAAAGTACCATCACAAGTCACCTCAAGAATGGGACTCAGAGTACCGACTAAGGGGATAGAATCGATCTGAGAACCGTGTGATTGGAGCACCGAAGGAGATTCGATCTCGTAAGCCAATTGAAAGCGACATCCCAGAGTGAAAGTACCCAAAGAATGAGTTAGCTATACGCCAGTTTATCCCGACTGTAAGCATAGGAAATGCGATCCGGTCACCTATCGATCATCTGTCTTCCTTAACTCTATCTAACCTGCCTCAAAAGTCAGAAAAAAGCTTCCCTTCTGTCGGTCAGACCCCCAGCCTAATCTTTCCAGTTAACTTCCACGATAGAAATGCCCGAACTCCTATCTCTGGAAATCTTTCTGCTTGGGCCAATCTCATCCATCCTAATACTGGATCAAGCCTGTAATTGAACGAGACGACTCCCTTCCCCGCAACCCTTGGGCGATGTGGAGAAAGATGACTCGTCCCCTCACTAGGATAAGATCGAAGAGAAGGAACTATAAACATCAACAACAACAATCGGGTACATCAGGGGGAATAAACTGATATCAATGTCAGGTATCTCAAGAATGGGACTCTGCCGACAGAGATAGATAGACCGAGAGAAAGTCGATTTGAGAACCGTGTATCGACAAGTGTACCGAATCTCGAATGGGAACTTTCAATCGTTCGCAAGGCCGGAGTAAACACGATTCGAATGCGTTACCAGTGTCCTAATCCGAGGGGAATACATGTAAAAAAAAAAAGAATATGGGTACTCTCAAGCGGCGAGGCCTATATTCTCAATCGCCGAAGGCTCACAACAGTTGAAAAGAGGGCGGTGGGTGGGGAAGGAAATGAATGATTTTCCGAAGATGGGTCTAAAATCAGAAACAGACGCAGAAGCGAGAGCTAAAGCAGAAGCATCAGCATCCGCAGAAGCAGAATAGAGGGCTTAGTAGCGCCTTACTCTAAAGTTGTTCTAATCGACTGGGGCATCTTAAGAGAGCGGTAGTCTTCGCTTTCTGGGAAAAGACATAGTTAGTGCCTACCACAGGAGCTATGTGTAGTCACAGGTTGACTTCTAGATGTAGGACCTCCGACTCCATTCCTAGAGCTTGGAGCCCCCTCCTCTTCAACTTCTGTAGCTGAACTTGCCTGAAGGAACGATGTTGATCCCCGAGCGGATTTGATGTTTTATTTCGTTTGACGAAAGTCAGTTTCTTATTTATTTGGTTAGTGTAGAAGTCAGCCTTCACGGACTTAAATGTCTTGGTACCTAAATATACCGGAAAAGGGGAAGCGGGACCAACTACTCGATTGGGCTGGAGATCCGGTTGGTGTTCAGTCTGTTTGCTTCTTTGTTTGACTGACTGACTGACGTAATTGATGCCGTTCAGTTTGGTGTTCAGGATAGCGGTTTGCTTGACTGACCGACTCGATTGGGCTGGAGATCCGGTTGGTGTATCATCATCCTTCATTGGACTCTACAGGCTTGATTGCCTACCTAAATAAACCGACTTTATTTGAAAGTAGCTTCGATACAGGAAGAGGAGCTAGAAGCCTTAATTCAAGCTAGAAATAGTGCTATAAAGCAAGCGAGACCCTTGTTGATCCGGTTAGCCTTTCGCGATTCATCAAGCTGTGAAGGTGTTAATACTATCTCTGACTCGGATGAGAGAGAAGGGAAAGAATTCCATTTGGAATTGAATCAGAGAAGAGGGCACGGTGGCTATATAGGAAACCTTAGGAATCACTCTAAGCCAGAAGATGGTTCAGGAGGCGACAGAGGATCTCTGGAAACCAATTGATGGAAGAATCAAAAAGTGTCGTGGGTTGGGGGCCCTTTCTGTATACAATTTGCATCGGTGAAGGACAAAGACTTGGCCTTCAGAAATGGTACATGGCCGTGACAAATATTGAATTTTGAAGGAGTGGAAGGGAGGGGGTGGTACAGGCAGATAAGAGAAGGGAAATAAGGGGTCCAGGGGATTCTCGTTCTTGCCCGAACCGGAAAGCCTACGGGGGCATTAAATTAATAAAAAACTTTGCTTTGCCAATAGGCCCAACCTCACTCGTCGACAAGACGAGAAGATTGACTTAAGATTCCGTTTGGTCGCTCAGCTATCTCACCTAGGCAGTGAAGGAAGGGCGGTATGGGGACGGTTTCGCCTTTGCAACGCTCGAGTGCTTTAGCCAGGCATCACTCGCGGAAGCGAAATCATCAACTTCGGAATAGTTTCGAGAGCTTATACTTAGAATCTAGCTTTCGGAGTAGTGGAAAATAGCATAAAGAGGGGGTTCGGGCTATCAGGCATGAGAAAGGTAATGTACTTAACTTGGCTTGGCTGGCCTGTCTTTTTAGTTGCGGAATCGCCAACGTCTGCTAACTGTCAGGGTCAGAGCTGGACTCGTCGTGAAACTAATTCTTAGAGAAAGTGTGTTAGCCTGGATACCACCAAAACTGCTCGCTCAATGCGCGAAAAAAGCTCTTTGTTCGCGCTTCTCGAGTGAGTTGAGCTTACGAGCCAACCTTGCCTTTAAAAGTGCACCCTTGCTCTGTGGCTCTATCATCAACCGAATCGCCCGTCCCATCTGTGGTGACTGAATCGACTATTGGCTAAATCCGAAGAGTTAAAGGACCCACACCTTCCCTTCCGGAAAGGTGGGTTCCCTACAAATGAACAGATCCCAACAGAAACCTCCTCACGAGCAGCTACATATGGGCTAGGATCAACTGCTGCGGATGAAAGAGCTCTTGTTTATCTTTCTTTGGCTGATACTGACACTGATGCTTATCCTTTAGCGGAATCTCCAGTTGAAGCTGCTGATGCCCTAGTCGAATAGACAACTTTTGAGAAAGGCGCTACTTAGCCCTCATTTGATCGCTCTGCCGAACGAACTGATCGAGAAGGATCGTCAACCACTTCGGTAGTGGACCTGGGGGTTAGTCCTTCCGCGGAGAAAGAGAGCCCGGGCGTGATCCGTGATCCCTGTTCGTTATCTAACCTTTTTTCTTCCCCACCCACCCTAGCCAAACATAAAATTCTTACTGTTAAAGCATCTCTAGTTGCTATTTTGGAGACAAAAATAAAACCGTCTTCTTTTCAATGTATTAAAAAATTTATTTTGCCAAATGAATGGAGGGAGGAATCAAATGCTACTATCTGCTCTTCAATTCGAATCTGGCTGCTTTGGAACCCTCGGGTTGTTCATCTTAAAGTGCTTACTGTGGAAACACAAGTTATTCATTGTGACATTACTCTTGGCAATGCTCGTTTTCTCTTTTCTGCTTGCTATGGCTCAAATAGTTATATCCACAGAAGAGATCTCTGGCAATTGATTGTGTCTAACAATCAGTCTTCTTCGCCTTGGGTAATTGTTGGTGATTTTAATACCATCAGATGGCCGCATGAAAAAATAGGAGGGGCAGCTCCTAGACCTGCAGGGCTTAATGAATTTAATGACTGCATTCAGGAGGTGGGATTGATTGATTTGAAGCTGACTGGCTCGATCTTCACTTGGTCTAACTCTAGTGTGGGAGAATCACGAATTGAATGTAAATTGGATAGGGTTCTCGTTAATGCTGCTTCTATGAGTTCGAACATGTTTAAGGGTGAAGTGTTGCATCCTAGTCTCTCAGATCACTCACCTATTCTTTCGTTGCTAAATGATACTATTCATATCAAATCTCCATTCCGATACTTCAATTATTGGGTCAAATTACCTGGGTTCACCATAATTGTTCAGCGAGCCTGGGAGGAGGAGGTTTCTGCTACACTATTTTTCGGGTGGTGAAAAAACTAAAGCGAGTTAAGGAGGCTATTCGTGAGTGGCAAAAGCATCAAACTCCTTTAACTACAAAGCTTCAAGAGACTCGGCATGCAGGAGGATCCTCGAAATGTCTCTCTTCAAATGCAGGAACGTACAACCAGAGTTCAGCTGGATTCTTTATGTCGTGCAGTGGAAAGCATGTATAAGCAGCGGTCTCGCGACCTTGTTGTGAATCTTGGTGATGGAAATTCTAAATATTTTTACAGATTGATGCGAACGAGACATTCTCACTCCTTTATATCTCAAATTATTGATATGGAAGGTATTTCTTTCTTTGATCCTCACGGTATTGCAGCAGTTTTTGTCTCTTACTTCTCTGGTATTCTTGGGCCTCCTATTGAAGTGCAACAGCCAGACCTTTCTTATATTCCTCCGTATGCATATGTTTCTGATGAGGATGCTTTCAGCCTTACCCTTCCAATGCAAATCTCAGAGATTGAGGAAGTTATAAGAGCTGCAAACCCTAGCAAGGCTCCTGGACCAGATGGCTTTAATGCTCATTTCTTCAAAGTCTTTTGGCCAATAATTGGGAATGATGTATGTCTAGCCATTTCTAATTTTTTTTGGCATGGTGCACTACTTAATCAGCTTAAAGCCACTTTCATAGTGCTTGTTCCAAAATCTGAAAATGCAAATTCCCCGGATAAATTCAGACCTATATCTTTAACAAATGAGCTGTATAAAATTATTAGCCGTATCCTGGTGAATCGACTAAAGCCAATCATTGGGAGGAGCATTGCAGATAATATTCTCTTAGCCCAGGATTTAATTCATAATTTTCATTTAATGAAAGGAACTTCTCGTATGTGTGTTAAAATTGATCTAGCTAAAGCATATGATAGTGTTCGGTTGGATTTCCTTGAGGCAGCGCTTCAATGCTTGCGATTTCCAGCACACTTCATTAAGCTCATTATGGCTTGTGTGTCTGATGTTCATTATTCAGTGTTAGTAAATGACAGTTCGGAGGGCTACTTTAAAGGTACAAGAGGAATAAGGCAGGGTTGTCCTTTATCTCCGTTCCTTTTTGCCTTTGTGATGGAATATTTCTCAACTTTGATGTCTCATTATGCCTCGTCACAGCTGATTCCATCCCCTTTTCAAAAGAACAATGTTGCTATATCTCATCTTATGTTTGCTGATGACTTATTTGTGTTCTGTAAAGCTACTGATATTGCTGCTGTTAATCTACGACATTTCTTAGAACACTTCAAGCAGTTCTCAGGCCTAGGAGTTAATTTGGGGTAAAAGTGCAGTCTATTTTGCTAATTGCTCCAATCATGATCAACACATTATTTCTGATATTCTTACTGTTCAAAGAGGCAGCTTTCCTGTTAAATATTTGGGTGTTCCATTATCATCAAAACGGCTAATTTTTATTGACTGTCAAGCCCTGCTTGGAAAAATTCAAAAACGCCTGGCTGGTTGGAAATCTAAGGCATTATCATATGCTGGGAGAGTGGAGCTGATTCCGTCTACCTTATCTACCATTCATCTTTATTGGGCTGCAATTTTTCTTATCCCTACCGCTATGCTTAATGCTCTGGATAGACAGGTACGGGATTTTTTCTGGAACAAATGGACTTCTCATTATATTCATCCTATTGCTTGGGACTCTATTTGTCAGCCTATTTCTTGTGGAGGTTTGGGCATTCGTTCCTTTGTAGGGACTGCTAGAGCAGCCTTGATGCGACAGTTGTGGAATGTGATCCAAAATAAGCAAACTTGTTGGAACTTGTGGATTAATGCTAAATACCTGAAAGATATCTCTATATGGGATGTGTCGGTACCAACAAATGCATCTTGTGGTTGGAAAGGAATCTTAGGGCTTCGCTCGCAAATGCTTCCTCATTTGAAATTCCTTGTTGGGAATGGCCATATAATAAAATTCTGGACTGATCTGTGGTTAAACGGTGGAAGATTAAAGGATAGATATGGTGATAGAGCTATATATGATCTTGGATTTGGACCTAACATCAGATTGCATTGTTTTATTGACAATCATGAATGGATGTTTCTGATTCCCATTTCCAATGCTCTTATGGATATTTTCTGTGAGATTCCTTTAGAAGTTCAGCCTTCTTATGAATTTGATGATGAGCTTGTCTGGACTTTGGAAGATGATGGTAGGTTCACTCTTCAATCTGCCTACAGAATGATAACTTCTAGTCAAGTTCAGAATTTGCGGTGGCTTTCTTTAATATGGTTTAAGGGCTGTATTAAAAGCATTCCCTTTGTGCATGGATGTTTCTGAGGGAAAAGTTGAAAACCAAGGATTTTCTCCTTCAACGAAATGTGGACTGTGATTCTTGCTGTGTGCTTTGTGATTGTACTTGGGAATCTGGATCACATCTTATGCTTCATTGCCCCTATTCGCAAACAGTTTGGACTTCTCTGCTAGAAAATTTAAATTTGAATTTTATCCCTTGTGATTCGCCTATAGAATTACTGGACTCAATCTTCTCACGTGTTGATCAGCAACATAAGGGGCTCCAAACGCTGGCTACACTGAGTTTTTGTGCATGTATTTGGCACATCTGGGCTGAGAGAAATATGCGTATCTTCAAAGATAAAAAATCTCCAGCTTCAGCAGTGGTGCACCGTATCATTTAGATTCTTCAGAGTAGATTGCTATACCTTGGTTTGCCTCTCCCAGCAAGTGTTTCTTGTCACTGGAAAGGTTGGCAGAACTCGAGTATTTGGCATTCATGTGGCGGATAATGGACCAGCCTTAATTCATCTATGACCAATTTAGCACTCTTATAATTGAAGCATTAAGAAAGACAAGCCAGACTTGCCAGTGTGAGATTCAAGTAGAACTATTATCAGAGGTATGGTCACTCAGATTCACAACGGCTGATTCAAAAGACAGACTCCACATTGGAATCATGTAATCTGCGCTTACTTGAGACCCGGTGGTCTGTAACTCAGAGCATTCTACTGTATATTGGGTATGACCTGGTGATCTTTGAGGCTCTCAAAGAGCTGAATAAGGACTCACCTCTACGACTATGAGATAGACTTCACGCCTTTAGATAGGACGGAACTCACTTACTCAAGATCCACTACACCTACGAGCCACATCCTCACTAGGAAGAGCCTTCCCCATTTTGATCGGTATCTCTGTCGCTCCATGAGAAGTTGGTGTTACCCGAAGTTACCGCTCTGCTTGCCTGTTTGCTTTCGCTCGTGCAACTTGCTGCTTATTAAGGATTCAAATAGACTCTCCTTTGTAGTTGATCGGTGAAAATCAGTCAATTAACCGTAATGATGAAAACTGATGCGTCTGCTTGTCAGCAGACTCAGTCAATCTAGTAGCGAAAGCAAGATCAAGACAAAGATCCTGATAGAATGACAAGAGACCCATATCAGTAAAGCATGCTTACAGTCATGCAAGAGTCCCGCTCGGTATAAGCCTTATCGTTCCACTCGTCCTTCTTTCAAGGGAGGAAGCTCATCTATGCGCAGATGAGCGATCTGCAGAGAAAGTGAAACTGACTGCTCAAACTGATCTTTTTCCAACTGCGAAAAGCCCATCCCTTGAGGCTAAGCCCAGCCCTATCCCACAGGCAAAGGAAATCTCTCATTTCTATCTTTTCTTAGAGAAAGGTAATCCCTCCCCTT
>QPKB01001100.1:0-14229 GCA_003546025.1 Camphora micrantha
CACCAAGACGTATCCTCATTCGACTCTCGAAGGATGAACGTCTTAGTCACAAATGCTGAGCAGCCTCCGCCGCAAGATGACGTAGCCGCACGCATCCAGCAGCTGGAGCAGGGACAGCAGAGGATAGAAGCTCTCATGGAGAACTTACTTCTTACCCTCCAACGTCCACCAAATAATGAAGCTCCTCCAAGTCACCACGAGGAGGAGGTAAATGAGTCACGCGCCCTTACCAAAAGGACGTTGACGATATCCTCGCCAAAGCAAAGGAAGAGGATTCACTAAAGGAACACGGAATCAAGCCGCCATATCCCTTATGGATGGACTCGGTACCGTTTCCTACCAAATTCAAACAGCCCACTCTCCAAACATATACGGGGAAGGGCTCGGCCAGACAACATGTCATCCATTTCAAGATCCTGACGGGAGCCATCGCGGATCAAGACGCCCTCAAGATCCGTCTCTTCGCAAGTACCCTAAAAGGTACGGCCTTTGATTGGTACTCCACTCTTCAGGAGGACTCTATCCAAAACTGGGCCATGATGGAGACACGCTTCCTAACTCACTTCAAAGGTGAGGATCATCCTGTGACTATGGCTCAACTCTGCAGCCTAAAACAGGGAGAGAATGAGTCGACATACGACTACATTCACAAGTGGAAGGCAATGGCGTACAAATGTTCAGACGTACTGCCACAAGCGTCGCTGGTCGACATCTGCCGTAACAACATGAGAGCAAAGATACGCTCCATGATTATCGGCAACAAATCAAAGAATCTGGGAGAACTCCTAGAAGCATCAATGGAGGCTGAGACGGTGATCAAAGACCTCAGCAGTCAGAAATCATCAAAGAAGGAGCCGACCGCCATTGCAACCTCGAAGCAAAAGAAAAAGGAGGTTCTCAATGTGCAAACCAAGTCAGCTCCGCAGCCACCAAAGAAAGCTGAAAACAAAGGTGCAGGTAAGAGACCTGAACTCTCTGATGCCTTCAAAGAACGAGTAGAGAGACCAAGAGGCTGTTGAAGAAAATGCTGTTGACACAGCACCTGCCAATGCTCCAGTAGAACCCGATCAGGAGGAACCACAAGGAGTAGATGAAGAAGAAGATCTGGCTCCTATGCCTTATCTCGAAGAATATGCAAGGATCTTGCAGCGTCTTGCCATAGAGCAAGGACAAGAACACATCAATCAGCTTCATCGCAATCCAGAACTGGTGGTCCCAGAAAATCTACAGGAGTCCCCTCCAGTAATTCCTGAAAATGAAGAAAACTGCTGGGTGGATGATCCCCTTACATCAGAGGATGAATCTGACTCCCAACAATTCGTTCCGGAGACGTTTCCTATTGATTGCAATGCGATAGTTCGAGACGACACCTCTGGAGCTTCATCTGCCGAGGCCACAAACTCCCATACTACATCAGGTAGTATATCCTCTGATATTACTACCTCGGAGATGGCATCTTCTCAACCTTCGTCTTCTGAGACTGTCACATCAGAGTATAGACCTCTTCTGGCTGACTACCTTGAAGACGTCTCTACCGATGAAGTCTTCCCAGTCAACTGGTCCCAGATGCCCAACCTCATGGGTGATGTCTGGACCGATGAAATTGTAAACAAAGAAGACAAATTGCTGGACGCTGTTCAGGACTTGTTCCAGGAAAATGCCCCATGCAATGCAATCACTGAGGATGGTAAGGTTGACACGGAATCATCTTCAGCAAATGAAAAGGATCAGCCCCTCAATCCCAAGGGTGGACTTCCGAATGAAGAACCGTCTCCAGAAGCTCTCGAAGTTGGTAAAGGTACCTGCTCTGGCCGGGATTACCACAAAAACTACAATCTAACTTCTTCTTCTTATGTAAATCCTTCGGGACGGAATGTAAGCGCCCCAAGTGGCAACAATAATGAGAATGCTGGCCCTAAGGAGGCTTTCAAGTATGACTTGATTGAGCACTTTAGACACATACCTGCACGTCTTCACATCCTAGATTTATTATGAATGTCTCCCCAAACTCGTGATAGTCTCATTTCAGAACTGCAAGGACTGATTGTGGATGTCGACAGGCATGCCCCCCAAATCCTACAAATTGAAATGCACTATAGGGTTAAAAAATCAAATACCTCCTCAAAAGGAGAAAATAAGAAGACTGAGGGATCTTGCAATGATTGCCTCTCAGTTCAAAAAGCAGCAAGTGCAACTATCGCCTTCACTAAGGAAGACCTCCTACTGTTGACACCAAAAATGTCACTATGTCCCTTCAACTCCAAAAGCTAAATGGAGCCACATCCTGCCATAAATAGGAAGGCGCCACTTCAAGCACCAGATCTTGTCAGAATCAAACAAAAACTTGCAAGATCCTTCAAAAGCAGCCCAAAAGAGGGGTTACCACATGAAGTTTTCGGGCCATTTCAACGTCATTTGGCCTAACTGTCACGTCCCCGTCTTTTCATTTCCCTCGTTTTTCCCTTCCCTTTCTTTTTTCTTTTTTCCCTCTTTTTGCCCTTTTTTCTTTCCCGCCATTCGACAGCCAAGATAGGAAGCTCCCGACCCCCGGCAACGACAGTGTCAAAAAGACTTCAATAACCGATTCAGAGCCTACGGATGGTTTCAGAATACCTCCAAAAAGGCCCGATGCCAAATTTCAAGTCAAACGGACAACGTTTGACCCTCACAACTCTCGTGCCTACGGCGGCGGAAGCACCGAAATCATGGCATCCAAATTGGAGCTAATGGATCATCTCAAAATGACTCTCCAATAGGTCCCCTGCCAAGTTTTAGGTCAAACGGACATCGTTTGGCATAGTTTCAAAGCTCGGGCATTTTCCTCGAGTGAATAAATCAAGGCGAGCAGTTTGCGGGACCCCAAAAGGGCTTCAAACTCAAATCAAAGCCTATGGTTGTTCCTATCTACTGTTCAAGAAGCTCCACGTCGAATTTCAGGTCATTCCGACATCGTTCTGACCTAGTTTCAATGCTTGACAAAAATCGGAATACCACCAACAAAGTCTTGGCTTCCAGAAAAAATAGGAAAACTATGGCTCCGATTTGCGTGGCTTCTCGTGGTTTTCTTCAAGAGAATCAAGCCAATAATGAGGGCGAAATATTCAGAAAAATACAGAAGAAAAAAGACTGAAAAAAGATCGAAGTCCGATAAAACGGCGGAAGAAAGGCAACGCGAACGACGGCTCGAAAATGGCCAAGGCCCATGGTCGCCGGTGGACATGGAATCCGCGACCCAAAAATCGCCAGAAGGCCCCTTTTTTGGGTCCTTTTCGCGTTTCGAGTGATTGGCCTCTGTGATTTTTCCAAAATTTGATTTCTTCGTGGCATGAAACTGTCGATTTTCGTAACAATCACGGGATTCGCCACCGAAAATCATTGGCATGATGCATTAGATGCCTCGAAATCGCCAACCGGCCGACGAAAGAAGCACACTTTCTGCCACCCGATTCGTAAAATTGACAGTGACAGATGTTTTGCGGCACGTGACATTAATCAATGTCTGAAATTGCTTCCCATCGACCTCATAACAAACATGTGGATCCACGGCGTAATCGCAAGAAGAATTCCAAAAGACGCGGCGCGGCCCGCAACTCTTCAAGCAACTTGCGACCAATTAATGGGTTAAAAATGACTCGTTTTATGACAAAGTTAATGCGGTCATTAAATCATTAATTTTTGGTCGGCCCAATCCAAAAGCAAGAAAATGGGAGTTACAAGTCAAGAATTTATGGCCATAAAGCCATGAAACTCCTCCCATTGATGGAGGATTAAAGACAATTAAAAGAGCTCATTATTCTCCATCAGCCAATCAGATTCAAGGAAAAGGAGTTACAAAACAAATATATTTAAAACGTTGTAACTCCTCCCATTATGAGCGCATTAATGCATTCAATGCTCATAAACCCCCCGAAAGGCTACAAAAGGCCTATAAATAGGAGGCTTCAAAGGGAAAAACCAGCCGAGACGAAACAGCAGAGAAATCGCCAGAGAAATTCACCGAAGTCCAGAGAATTGCCCAGAAAATCCAGAACTCCTGAACTCTGCTGCAAGACCACCAAAAGTTGATTGAACACCTTGGGGGCCCACCCCCCCAAGGACTCCCTTCTTCTACCAACATGGCTAAAACGTGGCTTTCAGCCCGTTTACTGAAGCTTTTTATCGGACTATAAGACCTTCTCTTGTCTTTGTCCTTTAAAATTCTGAGGTTAAAAAGCCAAGCCCAAGAATCCAAGCATCATTTCTCATCTCATGGACGATGGAGGAGCCCATACATGACTGCGACGTCGATCTGAACGTGTCCCCACAATCGAGAGAAGTCAGATTCCTTTCTTGATTTCTATTGTACTTTATTTTTCTTTTGGAGACAAAAATTTCACAAACTCTTGTCTTCATAATGGATAAGACTTGTAAATCGCCTTTCACGACAAACAATGAAATCGGCCTTTCACGGGCATATAAAAAAAACATTTTGTCTCTTTCTTGAAAATATGTGTGCAATGGGAAACTAGAAAAATTTTCATTTCCCTTTCTACTTGTGAAGTGGATCTCTCGGATCACCGTTCTAATTCCAAGTAGGAAAAGTGTGAAATTGGCATACCCGTACAAAAATAAGAAAGATTTGATACCCTTTACCGTTTCTTCTCCTCCCCTCCGCAGTACCCCGAAAGACCCGGGCGGAGGCCAGCGGAGAGAGGGAAGAATTCGGGCTCATCAAGCTGGCACACCCGGTGGGACACGTTCATTTGAGAACATGAACTTAGATTCTTTGGCACCTTTCTAGTTGGTGGCCAATGTTGAATCTTGCAAAAAAAAAAAACATGGGATGGGTTTTTTTTTTTTTGGAAATTTCTTTCTTTAAGTCTATTTCCAATCTTTCTCCTTCTCGAAAAAAAAAAATCTTCTCTTGTTCTTTGAATTTCAGATCTGAGAAATCTCGATCTCCTCCCTTTTGGACTCAGTGCCCGCAGAAATGTTTGAGCACGTTTTCAGATTGGGAAAGGGACCGTTTGCTCTCTCTGATTTCAAACTTGTCAGATTTTCAAAAAAAAAAATCTCTTTCTTTTGGATCCAAATTTGAAAAAATCTGACTTTCAGAAATTGTTTGAGCCCCTGTTCAGATGGGAACGGACCATTTCAAAAAAAAAAATCTTCTTCAAACTTGTCAGGAAAAAAAAAAAATCTTCTTTCTTTTGGATCCAAATTTGAGAAATTTTGGTTTTCTTTTCCTTTTCTTACTTAGGGCTCGCTCTGTTTGACAGACTCATCGTCTCGCGATGAATCCATTAAAAAAAAAATCTGATTTCAAACCTGTCAGATTTTCAAAAAAAAAATCTTCTTTCTTTGGATCCAAAATTGAGAACTCTTTTCCTTCTGACTTAGCTCACAGAAATTGTTGAGCCCCTGTTCAGATTAGGGAACGGACCATCGCTCTTCTCGAATGAGTCCAAAAAAAAAAATCAAAAAAAAAAAAAAGGGGGGAGCACTTGAGAACACGAAAGTTTTTACCGATTGCGTTCTTAAATCGAGGTGATCTAAGAAAAAAGGCCTTGTCCAAGATGTTTCGGAGACGCTAGCTGTTCTAGGTAAGGCGTCCTCCAAACGGGTTCATAAGTAATCCTACCCTTACCTGGGAGCTAGTCTATCAACATGGTTTTCATAGAACGAATCCTGAGAACTCGATGTATTCTCAAACCCTAAAAAAAAAAATTTCGTAGATTTTGGTTCATTTGAGAAATCTTGATCTCTATCCTTTCAGACTCTGTGCTTGTAGAAATGTTGAGCAGTGTTTTGAACTAGAACATTCATTTGCTCTCTCTGATAAATCCGATACTGACTTCAAAAAAAATCTTCAAAAAAACAAAAAAAAAAAGACTTCTGTCAGTCTGGGTTCAACAGTCGAGAAAACTTGACCTCTTCCTCCTCGGGATTACTGTGCTCGCAGAAATGTTGGAGCACGTGTTTTGGGGTTGGAACGTCATTGCTCTCTTTGATGAATCCGATCCTGACTTTTCTAAAAAAAACTTCCGTCATTGTTAGCGTCCAGATTCGAGAAATTCTGGTTATTTCCTTTTCGGACTCTGGCTCGCAGAAATGTTGAGCACGTTGTTCAGATCGGAGTACCATTTGCTCTCTTTTATGACCCAACCTTGACCTCTTCAAAAAAATCCCATCTCGTGTCCATTTCAAGGATGCGATTTACAACATCTGTGCCTAGCGGTGCTAGTACACCCTCTTGGGTCTACTGTATTCGCGACCGACACTTTTGTACTCCCAACCTTATATCATTTTACCTCGAGTGAGCCTCGCTCCGGTAATCTGAATTAAGGTTCACAATTGCTTCTAGCAGTCACTGGAACGCTCACTCTGAGCCTTTCATACTTGCGTTTAGAACAATTGTATACTCTATGGCTTTTTGCCTTCTTCATCTTGCTTGGGCCGGGCCTTGTCCCCTCGAGCAAATTGAAAAGAAAAAACCATAGTTTATTTCCATTTATGATCACCACATTCTTGTGATTACTAATGGATCCGGTCTTGTTTCAGAAAGGTTTTCAAAAACTAACATGGCAGCTTCGTTGACAATCACCTTCGACGAGAACAAGTACCAGCTGATGCTTCAAGAGAAGCAAAAAACAAACGCGCTCCTAAGCGCCTCGCCAGCGGCCGAAGTGTCACTTCCTTCGGTAACACACACAGACACCGGGTCGACCTCCTCTCCCCGGTCCATCGTCTTCGGGTCGCTGGGACCTTTCCCACTTCCCGCAGAAGAAACAACTCCTGCCAAGAAGCAGAGAACCGCCCCTGGGCGCGTCACTACCGTGACACCAAGGGCAACCGCCAAGAAGACTGAAGCCCGCGACAACCCCGCGAAACCTCAGCCTGCAAGAAACCAGGTCTACCTCAAGACTTGGTCTCCAAGACCTTCTCCAAAACAAAGAAGGTCCCAAAGATCTGCAAGGCCAGCATACCTGGCCCCGCTCAAGGAGAACCGGTTCTACCCTCTCTCGTACACGAAAGAGGAGAAACCAGCCCTCCACCAAACAAAATCCACCCAGCACGAGCCGGCTTATTCCTATAAGCCCAGGATCAAGTCGTGCATCATCAGGCCTCAGCGAGAACCTGTCAAGGCCTGTATTCCTGCAACTCGGCCCTTCATCTCAACAGGGCCGAGCTCGCCAAATTTAAAGCTTCGCTGCGACAGGCTAAGGACCGCATCCAGATCCTGTCCTTGCCAAATTACAAAGAAGACAAGCTCGGCTGCTGCGCGCGAGGGACCACCTCCTTCGTGGCTAGAGCACAGCCCGAGCTAACTGAAGCTCAAATCGCTCGTCGTATGCGTCGCCGCGCGGCGTATCGGCAAAAGAGACTAGAGAAGCAAAGAGCTCAGCACTCCACGCTCCAGGTCTCTCAAAAATGGGTCGAAAAAGAAGCACCCAACCAAGTTGCTACTGTCCATATGGTTGGCAAAACCAGAAGGCGCCAGAAGTCAGCAACAAAAATCCATGTCAAGCGACCGGTGACTCGCAGCGTCTCCCGGGCGCGAAGACATAGAGAAGATTCTCCCACTCCTTCAAGTCAAGGACACCGGAGCAATCACTCTTCGAGCTCTTCATCCAAAAGAATGAGCTCCAGCTCAGTCACCAAGACGATATCCTCATTCGACTCTCGAAAGATGAACGTCTTAGTCACAAAAGCTGAGCAGCCTCCGCCGCAAGATGACGTAGCCGCACGCATCCAGCAGCTGGAGCAGGGACAGCAGAGGATAGAAGCTCTCATGGAGAACTTACTTCTTACCCTCCAACGTCCACCAAATAATGAAGCTCCTCCAAGTCACCACGAAGAGGAGGTGAATGAGTCACGCGCCCTTACTAAAAAGGACGTTGACGATATCCTCGCCATAGCAAAGGAAGAGGATTCACTAAAGGAACACGGAATCAAGCCGCCATATCCCGTATGGATGGACTCGGTACCGTTTCCTACCAAATTCAAACAGCCCACTCTCGGCCAGACAACATGTCATCCATTTCAAGATCCTGACGGGAGCCATCGCGGATCAAGACGCCCTCAAGATCCGTCTCTTCGCAAGTACCCTAAAAGGTACGGCCTTTGATTGGTACTCCACTCTTCAGGAGGACTCTATCCAAAACTGGGCCATGATGGAGACACGCTTCCTAACTCACTTCAAAGGTGAGGATCATCCTGTGACTATGGCTCAACTCTGCAGCCTAAAACAGGGAGAGAATGAGTCGACATACGACTACATTCACAAGTGGAAGGCAATGGCGTACAAATGTTCAGACGTACTGCCACAAGCGTCGCTGGTCGACATCTGCCGTAACAACATGAGAGCAAAGATACGCTCCATGATTATCGGCAACAAATCAAAGAATCTGGGAGAACTCCTAGAAGCATCAATGGAGGCTGAGACGGTGATCAAAGACCTCAGCAGTCAGAAATCATCAAAGAAGGAGCCGACCGCCATTGCAACCTCGAAGCAAAAGAAAAAGGAGGTTCTCAATGTGCAAACCAAGTCAGCTCCGCAGCCACCAAAGAAAGCTGAAAACAAAGGTGCAGGTAAGAGACCTGAACTCTCTGATGCCTTCAAAGAACGAGTAGAAAAGAAATACCCGTTCGATGAAGATGTCGAAGAAATCTTCGAGGCTCTCTTGGCAAACGGGAAGCTCACCCTGCCTAAACCCAAAAGACCACCAGGAGATGTTGGCAAAACCAACGATCCCCGGTACTGTCCATACCACCAGATGATCTCGCATCCTCTCAACCAATGCTTCGTTGTGAGAGAAAAGATCAACGAGATGTGGAAAACGAGTCATCACCTTTGACAAAAACTATGGGTCTGCCTCCGTCAACAACATGGTGTCATATGGACAAACACAAAAGTCACCAAAGAAGAAGGTCACTACTTCCTTCAAGGTGATAAAAATGGCTCAAACATCCCAAGAGCTAGTCCCGTGCCCAACACACAGATGGACAGCCCATATGGGTACATCCCGATCTCCTGGAAGATGAAAACTGGGAGATCGTCAAAACAAAGCCGACCGCTCGACAGCGAAGGCAAGCCAGGAGACAACTCCGCAAGCTTAAACAGCAGGAGAAAGCTCACCCAAAACAAGAAGTTCCTGAAAAGACAGAAACTTCCCCTACCCCTTCACTGGGGGCAGCAGAAAAGTCTCCTTCCGAGACTTCGAGGCCGGCAAGGAAATTCACCCTTCGTGATTTCATGCCATTACTACTAAAGACTGAAGACATGCAGGGGGCATTATACTCTTGCAATTCAGTAATTGGATTCCCCATGGATGGGTACGAGTCCAGTGACACCGCCAGTGACACCGATGAATGGGAGGAATCCCTCGAAACAGGAGAATACCTCTCCGACGAGGAATGGATCCCCGAATCCCACCTCATGCCGGTGATCTGGTATAACCCTTTACAACCACAGGGATCTTGGTCTGATGATGAAGGAGACCAAGAGGTTGTTCAAGAAAATGCTGTTGACACAGCACCTGCCAATGCTCCGGTAGAACCCGATCAGGAGGAACCACAAGGAGTAGATGAAGAAGAAGATCTGGCTCCTATGCCTGATCTCGAAGAATATGCAAGGATCTTGCAGCGTCTTGCCATAGAGCAAGGACAAGATCACATCAATCAGCTTCATCGCAATCCAGAACCGGTGGTCCCGGAAAATCTACAGGAGTCCCCTCCAGTAACTCCTGAAAATGAAGAAAACTGCTGGGTGGATGATCCCCTTACATCAGAGGATGAATCTGACTCCCAACAATCCGTTCCGGAGACGTTTCCTATTGCTTGCAATGCGATAGTTCGAGACGACAGCGCCTCTGGAGCTTCATCTGCCGAGGCCACAAACTCCCATACTACATCAGGTAGTATATCCTCTGATATTACTACCTCGGAGATGGCATCTTCTCAACCTTCGTCTTCTGAGACTGTCACATCAGAGTACAGACCTCTTCTGGCTGACTACCTTGAAGACGTCTCTACCGATGAAGTCTACCCAGTCAACTGGTCCCAGATGCCCAACCTCATGGGTGATGTCTGGACCGATGAAATTGTAAACAAAGAAGACAAATTGCTGGACGCTGTTCAGGACTTGTTCCCGGAAAATGCTCCATGCAATGCAATCACTGAGGATGGTAATGTTGACACGGAAGCTGAAAAGGATCAGCCCCTCAATCCCGAGGGTGGACTTCCGAATGAAGAACCGTCTCCAGAAGCTCTCGAAGTTGGTAAAGGTACCCGCTCTGGCCGGGATTACCACAAAAACTACAATCTAACTTCTTCTTCTTATGTAAATCCTTCGGGACAGAATGTAAGCGCCCCAAGTGGCAACAATAATGAAAATGCAGGCCCTAAGGAGGCTTTCAAGTATGACTTGATTGAGCACTTTAGACACATACCTGCACGTCTGCACATCCTAGACTTATTACGAATGTCTCCCCAAACTCGTGATAGTCTCATTTCAGAACTGCAAAGACTGAATGTGGATGTCGACAAGCATGCCCCACAAGTCCTACAAATTGAAATGGACTATAGGGTTAAAAAATCAAATACCTCCTCAAAAGGAGAAAAGAAGAAGACTGAGGGATCTTGCAATGATTGCCTCTCAGTTCAAAAAGCAGCAAGTGCAACTATCGCCTTCACTAAGGAAGACCTCCTACTAGGCGAAAACAAGCACAACCGGCCCTTATACTTTACAGGGTACATCAAAGAGATGCCGATACACAGAGTACAGATCGATCCGGGTTCTGCCCTCAACCTCATCTCTACTTCGGCACTCGAAGAGCTGGATCCCGCCTAGCAAGCTGAGTCACACATCCGTGTCTATCTTTGGATACGATGGAAGCGCTCAGAGAGGCCTATCGGCAAGATTAGGTTCAAGTTGCAAATCGGTGATCTTATCTCTGAAGTCACTGTATATGCAATAAAGACCCCCTCATGCTACAACATCCTTCTCGGACGCCCCTGGATACACGAGAGTGGTGTTGTTCCTTCAACTCTTCATCAGTGCATCAAGTTTGTTAGCGACGACGGCTTGGTACATCGGGTATTTGCGGACAAAAAGCCTTTCAAAGGCAAAGAAGTCCATTTTGCAGACTCGCAGATGTACAAAGATGAAAACGAAGAAAAGGAGAAAGAAAATAGCATCCTTTGCCGAAAGTCTCCAGAAAGATAAAGGCAAGGCTCCTCAGCAATCACCGGAAGAAAATCAACCATCCGGCAAAACCGAGGAGATCAACCAATCTCCTTTTGTTGTCTCCCTCAAGTCTTCAAAGCCGCTGGTGATCACTACTACCAAGGCAAAGAAGACCAAACAAAAGCCTGGGGGCAAGTTTGTCATCTCCTTTGTGTCTATTATGCAAGACACACAGATTCGGATTCAGAGACAGAAGACGACACGTCGTCAAGCCAAGCTGATACTCAGCAAGCTCAACCTGCTCTCACTCCATTGGAGGCACCTGCTGGCATAGACGATCCAGCATCAGCTTCCTTCGTTGTTCCGACAAACCTCACCAAAAGAAAAGCCGATCTTTTTCCACAGGTCGGCGGCTTCTTCATCAAACTCTTCGCTTGAGCCTTTCCAAAACGAAGGTATGCCACAACTATCCTTGTATAGTCCAATGGCGCAAGCTATCATGAAGAAAATGGGCTATGACGCTCGAAATCCAATCGGCTTGGGAGGTGGCCACGGTATTCTCGTACCATTGGAGCCCACCCTGACAAAAGGCCAGCAGGAGGATTGGAAACTCTATCGTCATATAGAAAAGTCTTCATACGGACTGGGCTACGACCCTGATGCTCCCATGAGACAGTTGACCCAAAGGCTACAAAGTCGTCTGGCCGACGAAGCCTCAACATCTCGTGTCTGTGAAGATATTGATCTCCCTGGATATCTCTTTGAAGAGTTACCCGTCAAGGATCCAGGAAGCTCCTCCAATTGGTACGATTTCTCTGATGATGAAGAGGAATTGTCCGATGATACAGATGCACAGTCTTCTGGTCCAGAAGAACCATCATCTCCAAAAGAAGTGCCATACTTCGATCCAGTTTCAACAGGCGATTGGGACCATCTCATAGCGAGTCTTGAGAAGAGTGCCGATCAAGAAGACCATGGTCAGAAGCACAGCCTTGGTCTGAGAATACCTTGAAACTCCGGAAGTCTGAGTTGGAAACCTTCTTGCACACATTGTGGAGCCCTCGAACCACTCTTCAATTGCACATCACGAGGGAAAAGAAGCTGCTCTATACTATCTCAGCCGCATGCTGGTAGGTGCAGAGCATCGCTACTCTCCAGTCGAAAAGAATGTCTTGCAGTGATGTTTGCTGTACAAAAGCTACGTCACTATCTGCTGTCCAACACAGTATACCTGATCTCGAGGATCAATCTCCTGAAGGTCCTTGTCACAAAAAGCAGGTTCCCTCAATGCCCGACTGGCAAAATGGTCTATCCTCCTGTCACAATTTTGATATTAGGTATGTACCACAAAAAGCAATCAAAGGTCAAGCTCTGGCAGACTTTCTTGCAGAGCATCCGTTGCCTGAAGATTCTCCACTCAGGGATGATCTCCCAGACGAGTCAGTCTACAACGTGGAGGCTTCCTTATCAAATGCTTCCTGGGATATGTACTTCGACGGTGCAACCAGGACAAGTGAAAAAGGAAATCAAATATCAGGGATTGGCATCCTCTTTGTTAGTCCCGACAAATACATGATTCCACACGCCTTCTCGCTACTGGAACCATGTTCAAACAATGCAGCTGAGTACCAAGCCCTGATTGTAGGATTGGAACTCGCCCTCGAATCCGGCATCACAGTGCTAGAAGCCTTCGGGGATTCTCAACTGATCGTCAACCAGATGAATCAGAAATTTGAAATCAGGAAGCCTGATCTGTTGCCTTACTACAACAAGGCGCAATCACTTCGGCAAAAATTTGACATCTGTCATATCACCCACATTCGTAGAGGCGAAAACATCCGTGCAGATGCCCTGGCTGGACTCGCCGCCTCTATGGCGGTCCAAGAAGGAGAACACATGCAAGTTACAGTGTGTGAGAGAAGGATTCTCCCTCCCCTCAATACACACCAAGCAGTTGCTGAGTGCCACCAACTGGTTGGAAGTCGGATCTCCATCCTCAGACCTCCGATCGGCGACTGGAGGGATCCGTTCATTGATTATATTATGTTCGGAATCCTGCCTGAAGATCCAAAAGAACGGGTAAGTGTTCAAAGACGAACCCCAAACTTTCATCTGGACATTCCTTCAAAGATGCTCTACAGAAAATCCTACAATGGAGTACTTCTACGCTGCTTATCACAACAAAGAAGCTTAAGAAAACCTCGAAAGGTGCATGCTGGTCTTTGTGTAGCTCATCAAAGGCTGGTCAAAGCTCTACGATCAGATAAAAAGGTAGGTTATTATGCCACCATGGAACGTAACGCAATGCGAATTGCTAAACGCTGCAACAATGCCATTTCATGAAAACTATGTCACTGCCTCCAGAATGGCTACATCCTACAGCAATCCATGGCCTTTTCGAAGCCTGGGTATGGACATCGTAGGTCCTGTCTCCCCTCCGATCAAAGCAAAGGTCATCGGCTTCATCTTCGCCGCTACGGATTATTTCTCCAATGTGGTCAAGAAGCTTTTGCGCTCAATGAAATGAAGACCTCATCAGTCCTTCAGTTCTTCGCACCAACATCAATTGTCGCTTCGCATACCTAAAAGATTCGTCCATGATAACTGGACCACAATCCGTGATCACAGATTCTACAGGTTCTGTGACAAATACAAAATCCAAAGTTGTCCTTCAACTCCGTACAATCCGGCGGCGAATGGACTGCAGAGGCCTTCAACAAGACACTCTGCAAAATTCTCAAGAAAATGGTCTCTAGCACAAAAAGAGGACTGGGGCGACAAACTATCGAAGCTTTGTGGGCCTACCGAAACCACCGTTCGAGGACCGACCCATAGCACCCCATCTCCTTGGTCTATGGATCTAAGCTGTGTCCCTTTAGAGGTACAAATTCCTTCCTTAAGGTATCTCTACAAAATGACAAGACGCAAGAAGCAATGTCAAATTAAGACTTCAAGACTGGACAATCTCGATGAGAGACGGCTCGAGGCACTCCCAAACAGTGAGCTCTACAAGCACGCATGGCTGATCTTTCGACAAAAAGGTCAGGCAACGCGCCCACAAA
>QPKB01001101.1:0-14219 GCA_003546025.1 Camphora micrantha
CCAGACGAAGTTCTCTGTCCTGTTCGGTAATGGAGGACAATGGTTCTGCCTCTATCCATTTGGTGAAATAATCAGTGGCTGTTATTAGCCACCTTTTATTTCCGGAGTCCGGTGCAGAGGTCCACGATGTCCAATCCCCATTGAGCGAAGGGCCACGGGCTTGAAAGTGGGCTTAGATCCTGGGCTGGCTGATGGAGAGAGTGTGAGAACTTCTGACATTTCTCGCACTTCCTGCGTAGAGTTGTGCATCCTTCTGCATGTAAGGCCACCAGTAGCCTTGGCTGATGGCTCGGTAACCAGCAACCGACCTCCGATGTGGCTCCCGCAAATGCCTTCATGGATTTCATACAGAAAATCTTCAACCTTGCTCGGGTGAACGCACTGGAGGTAAGGTCCTGTGAAGGACTTTCTATACAGCCTGCCTTCTGGAGATAGCCAAAACTGAGCTGCTCTCAGCCTGATTTTGTGGGCCTCGTTTTTGTCCTCAGGAAGCTGGTCGTTTTTAGGTAACCACTATTGGGTCCATCCAACTTGGACCGAGATCAGCATACAAGACGTGCCGAAGAGGGAGCTCTATGCTAGGCGATTCCAGCGTTCCTACTTCGACCGTTCTTTTTGCCAGCTTCAACAGCTGATGCCAGACTAGCAAGGGCGTCGGCATGGGAGTTTGACTCCCTGCCGATCTGCTTGACTTCGGTTTTTTGGAACTGATAGAGAAGCTGCTTCGCGTGGGACAAGTAGGCTGCCATCCTTTCGTCGCGAGCTCGGTAGTCTCCGCTGAGTTGGCTCGTCACCAACTGAGAGTCGCTGAAAACCACCAGCTGTTGTGCTCCCAAGATCTTGGCGCTGCCTAGTCCTACAATTAGTGCCTCATACTCAGCCTCGTTATTTGATGCCTTGAAGCCGAGTGTCAATGCCTGTTCGATGACGAGACCTTCTGGAGATTGGAGCACTATGCCAATACCAGACCTCTTCGACGTTGAGGATCCGTCCACGAAGACCTTCATGCTGTGTCAAGGAATTGTTCCAAGATTGTTGTTCGGCTTTGGTGGCTTCATCTCGCTTGCGACATTATCCTCCTCATTGCCCCCCAGTTCGGTATCTGGCCCTGTTGTGCCGAACTCGGAGAAACGAATTCTACAATGAAGTCCCAAGACTTGGGCCTTGATCGCCGTTCTGGGTTGATATTGGATATCATACTGACCCAGTTCGACGGCCCATCTTGAAATTCTTCCGGAGAAATCCGCCTTTCTGAAGAGGGACTTGAGTGGATGTTCTGTAACAACCACTATGGTATACGTTTGGAAATAATGGGAGAGTTGCGAGAGGCGCTGACGAGGGCCAGTGCAAGCTTCTCTAGTGGCAAGTACCTGGTCTCGGCGTCGAGCAGGATCTTGCTCGTATAGTAGATAGGCTTCTGCTGCCTGTCTTCTTCTCTGATCAGCACCGAGCTTACTGCATGGTCCGAGACTGCTAGGTATAGGTAGAGTACTTCGCCTTGACGAAATGAGTCTAACGGGGGCGATCTGGATCGGTTGGAAGTGAGGAGTGATGGATGGGCGTGATGAGGGCAAATAGCTCTTGAGAGGCCTGAGGGCCTGCGTCACACTTGGAGTCCACTGAAATCTTTGAGACTGCCTCTTTCAGGAGCTGAGGAAGAAAGCGACAATGTCTGAGGCTGGCTTGATTGAACGGTTGGTGCGGCTGCCTGCCCAGTGAGCTCTGGCCTAGTTTGTGTTAGCGTAACGGGCTCCTGTCTCTGGGTGTATTGTATTGTAGAAGACATCTGTTCTAGATTTAGCTTCAGTTCCCACATTATCTTTCGCGTGATCAATCCGACTTTCCCAGCGGTATTTGCGGCCAGATCCAACCATGCGAATGCTGCGCAATTATTCTTGATCGCAGCTTTTTAGTTTCTTATGCAGTCTGATGTTGTCCTTCAGCCAAGACGTGTCGAAATATGCCGTGCCCGAGATGTAAAAGGATCGGCAGGTGGTCTTCTGACTTCTAGATTGACGACCATATCGTCGATGTTAACTTCCATGATCTGCCGAGGTGGCTTGGAACTCTTGTGATAGTCTTTGTAGTCACCTCCGCATTCTTTAATCCCGAAGGGCATACCTTGTAGCAATAGATGCCTCTGGGAGTTATAAATGCGGTCTTTTCCTCGTCCGGTCCATACATCGGAATCGGTGATATCCCCGATAAGCATCTAGGAAGCTCATCCTATCATGCCCTGCGGTGGCGTCGATCAGCTGATCAATCTTGGGGAGCGGGAAGCTGTCTTTGGGACAAGGTTTGTTGAGATCAGTGAAATCAACACATATCCTCTACTTCCCGTTCTTCTTCTTGACCACTACAGTGTTGGCGAGCCATTTGGGGTAATGGACTTCCCTGATTGCTCCCGCCTCCAGTAGTTTGTCGACCTCTTCCATCACGGCTTCGGCCTGCTGGACCCCCGACCTCCGAGCTTTCTGGATGACTGGTTTGTGCTTGGGATCCACGTTCAGCTTATGACTTATGATCTCCGGGTCGATGCCTGGCATTTCATAAGGGGTCCAGGCAAAGACTTCTCTGTTCTGCAATAAGAAGTCAAGGAGCTCGGCCTTCTCCGGCTTGGTGAGCTGGCTACCGAGCAGGAAGAACCGTTCGGGGTCTTGGGGGTCGATTCTGACTTCAGCTAAATCCTCAATACTCTTCTGCTCGGGAGTTCGGCCGTAGTCCTCCAACTCCACTTCCAGCTCGGCCATGTGTACTTGGGGCAGTTCCTTTTCTCTAGACATAACGACCAGCCATTTCTTGGTCACCTCCAACTGTAATTATCTCAATCCTGCCATCTTTGTTTTCCAACGGGAACTTCAGCTTCTGGTGATGGGTGGAAGGTACAGCTTCCATGCATGCAGCCAGCTTCTTCCCAGTATTGCGTTGTACGGAGATGGCATGTCGACCACCAGGAAGTCGGCCTGCATGCTGGCACCCCCGACCTAAACCTTCAGAGAGACTTTTCCCTTAGTGTAGACTGGCTTGACTGAATCCTACGAGGGGTTCTGCGATTCCTGCATGGTCTTCTTCTTTGAGTCCCAGCGTTTTGAGCAAGTTAAGTACGGATCTCCGAGGGCTGCGGGATCCACAAGTACCCCTTTCACCACAAATTTTTTGAGCTTTTTAGAGTGCACACTGTTAGATTTGTATATTGTCAATTTGATGGATGCATTATTCATTTTAATCATCATTTGAATTTTCACACATGCAGTGATTTAGAATAAATCTTGATTACACATGCATTGCTTTTAAGACTTGTAAAGAATCTTGCGTTGCATGCATGTTTTGGTTTCACTTTGGATGCAATTGGTTGAAAGAATCTTTTGATTCAGCAAGCTTTGTTTTTAAAAAACTGATCAAATCATCTTAGCATTTTTAGGTTTATGTTTTTAAAACTCTTTAGAAAATGATTTAACATGTTTCCAATGCTCTGATTCAATGCGCCAAATCTTCCCACAAATAAACTATGATTGATTGTATCCTTAACATGTTTTATGTTTTGAATTGATCTATTGTTTTGGATGCAACACTTTGAGATTCAATCCAAGTAGTACTTGAATTGGTAAATCTAAGTAGATCATGTTAATGGAAAAAATCTTGAAATTATATGTAACATGATCCATATACTTGGTTGAATCTTTGGTTGTTGTTATCCATCATAAGAAAATCACTTTCAAATCTATCTTATGTTTTGGATTTAACAACTTCACAAATCATATGTTTTCATGTTTAGCTTTAATTATTGGTAAATCTTCTCTAGCATTATAAACTATGATTTGTTGTGTCCTTAACATGTTTTATGTTTTGAATTGATTTATTGTTTTGGATGCATCACCATTTGATTCAATCCAAGTAGTACTTTATTTGGTAAATCTAAGTAGATCATGTTAATGAAAGAATCTTTGAAATTATATGTAACATGATTCATATACTTGGTTGAATCTTTGGTTGTTGTTTTTTCATCATAAGAAAATCACTTTCAAAATATATCTGATGTTTTTGGATTCAACAACTTCACATGTACTTTGTTTTAAAGTTTTCACAACTTGCTTAGCTTTGATAGGTATATCATTTTCAAGTTGTATTTTAAGTACATGTAATTTGTCCCTTGATTTCAATCAAATCTATTTTTGTGCTTTACACTTTCAAATGCTTTAAAGCATACATATATTAAGCTACATTGTTAAATTGATTGAAATCCTTATGCATCACATGTTTTGTTCTTAAACTTTCACAACTTGCTTGAACTAGATTATTGAATCTTTTACAAGTTGTTTTTAAACATGTGATTAGCATTACTACCTCAATCATAAATGTTTTTATGAGCTAAAACTTTCAAAAGCCTTAGGCTTACATTTATGAGCTTTCATTTTCAAAATGATTGAGGACATCACACACACACCTCATGTGCTTTCATCTTTGCATTCATAGTGTGTGTGTGTATTAGATTTTCATTTTCATATCCGCCTATTTTAGAGGCAAATGTAATGAGCTTAATTGAATCTCCATCAAGTGTAATTTAGACACTACTTAGAGAGATAACCAACCTTGTGGTTGAAGAGGTTATTGCTTAGCCTATAAAAGCATAATGCATAGGTTGATGTTAAGCCTAGAAAAACATCATTGTAAAGGTTATTGCTTAGCCTTGAAAAGCATATTGTAAAGGTTATTGCTTAGCCTATTGAAAAGCATAAATAGTGGAAAATCGGTGGGGTGTTGGATCACAAGCCGGTAGTGGATGTAGGCATTGAGGCCGAACCACTATAAATCCTTATGGTGCTTGTTTTGATGTGGTGATTGTTTTTATTAAGCTTCCGCATTTTATTTGTAATCACCACTTGTGACTGAGTTAATTTTAAAGAAGTTAAAATTGGTTAAAATTGGTCATAAATGAAGCTCAACCTATTTCAGAATCCCCTCTAGGGTTCTAAGATCCCTGGACTTTCAGATGAACTGACTAAAATAAAGGAAATTTTGATGAGCATAATAAAGATACTTAAATCTAAGAGATGCTTTAAAAAGGCGAGTGAAAACATTATCTATTTAAAATCCAAATTAAACTTGTCTAATGATCAAAGTAATTTGGAAACCTTAGAACTTGGATCTAATGTTAATAAACCTTACTTGAGTTAAAACTTGCCCATGAAGAACTAAACAAATTTAAGGGAATTGAAAATGAACTAACAATAGTTTAAAAATGAAAATTCAACCCTTAAAAACCAAGTCACTCAACTTGAAAGCTACAAACAAAAGTATGAGTGCAAATTTACCCAAAGTGAAGAAAAATTTGAAAAGTTATTAAAATTGGGTAAATCACAAAGAGATAGGACGGGTCTTGGTTACAATAGGAATATTTCACATGACCCTAAATTCACCAACACTTTTGTGAAAGGTGAGTCCTCATTCTCTAGCACTCATACTTCCTTGCCCATATCTAAATGTCATTATTGTGGTAATGAAGGGCATTTCAAATTTGAGTGCAAACTAAGAAGAAGCCATGTGTCTAAACCCATCTTTGAATCCAAGAAAGTAAAATCAAACTCTATGATGGGTAAGACACTAAAAATCAAAGAAGACTCCAAGAAGATTAAACATGTTAAATCAATTAAAAAGGGGTCTCCTAAGATAGATTCTAAAAAGGTTAAACAAGTTAAACCAAGTATAAAAGAATCTATCAACAAAAAGCTTCTCAATCTATCTCCCTTAAATCAACACATGAAGGAACTTTTGAAGAAAGTAACAAAGTTAAATTTAAAATTCAAAAGTCAATTAAAGGAAGAAAATAAGAAGAAAAGAATTCAATCGCCTAAGAAACAAACTCACCAACATCAAAAGACTAATCACCAACCTAAGCTAAATTTTGTTAAATCTAATTATCATGGTGATAAGTCTAAATTGAAAATTTATCAAATCAAATCTCCTAAAGTTGGTGGGACTTCTAACCTAGACCTCAAAGATCAACCCTCTCAAGACCTTAGGTGGATTCCTAAAGTTATATACTTAGTTAAACCTCAAGGCCTTGGACCTCCTTGACCAACCTATCCGTTTTAGTTAAATCTTTTTGTTGGTCATGATCATTTGTATTTATGTTCTTTCATTAGTTACATTTCTTTAAATGCAATGTTTATTTGTAATCAATTGATTTTGTTTTCTTGTACTTCTCTAGTTACATATCATGGTTTTCAAAATCATTTGATTATATTTTCCTCATGATAGATTTGCTTCTTACTCTCATATAGTTATATCTTGTATTGCATTTCTACATGATCAATTGATTATGATTTCAAAAGCTTTCATAGCTAGATCTTTCATAATCCATTGATATTGCAAAATCATTTGTTTGAATGTCGTATTTGTTTTGAAAAACAAATGATTTGAAACATTTTGGATTTTCCATGTTTTTCTAAGTTACACTTTCTAATGGAAAATTATTGTTTTATAAAGACAACTTGCATGTGTCTCAAATAAGTTATATATTATTAAATGCAAGTTGAAAATTGATTATCTTCAAAATCATTCTTTTTATGCTCATTGTTGGATTTTGTTTATTGAAATGATTTGAAGATTGTATGAATGGAAATGCTCTAAATCATTATTAGTTATAATTATCAAAGCATGTTCCATGTTCTCAATTCCTTATGCAATTGGTTAAATCAACTTAAATGGAAATGAATGTTGTGATAGACAATTTGCATGTTTGCCCATTTAGTTATACTCTTGTTATATGCAAATGTCTATATAGTTCCTTGTTTGGTTGTGCTTAATTTTAGTTTTATTTGTAGACACCATTCTAGGACTCTAAAATCCATCCTTTGTGCTTTCTAGTCATTTTTTTTTTGGATGGTTATGTTGTTGATTCATGTATAGTTTTCTTATTGGTATCATTCTTTATACATGTCTCAACTTCATAATAGTGGGCTTAATCTTATGAACCTTTTTGAAATTCATTTCTTGTATTTCATAGTTATATCTATTGTTTGATGGATTTCTTAGATGTTGAATTCATATGATTTTGACACTTTGTAAATTGCATATTTTTTTAAGATTATATCCTTTTATGCAATTTCTCATGTTCATCACTATGCGCATTAGTTATATCTTTAAAAGTGATGAATATCCATTTATGATGCTTGATGGAATTTTGTGTTTGTCATATCCTTGCTCTTAATCATGTTTTCAAATTCAATTGGTATCAATTGGTATAATTTTCGATTGTTGTAATATCCAATTGATGTCATATCATAAGAATGTGATAGACCATGTACATTGGATTGAACTTTATAGTAATATGTTTTCATTCCATGTCACATTCCATTAGCATCATAATTTTCATGTTTTTCCACCTCTCTTGCTCATATAGGTAAATATCATGACCACCATGTTTATGTGATCATAATATTGGTTGGGTTAATAGTTGAGGTTGGCTTCATGTTTGAATTTCATTTCATTCATCTTGCACTTGATAGTCATATTTAATGATTGGATGAAATGATTTCAAAATTTCCATAGCATATGATTTTTATAGTTATATTGACTGATGCTATGTTTAGTAAACCCTATATCATCATGGATAGCTCTAATTTGGATTTTTCCTAATAGTTATATTCTTTTTAATTCCATGTTAGAGTGATTGCTTTAATAGTCATATCCTTCAATCTCAATTGGTATATCTGTTTTATATATATATTCCAATTGGTATCCATGATTGCTTTTCTCCATGGCCTTGCTCTTTATATTGGCAATTTGATCATATTGAGCTATCGAATTATATGTGTCTAATTCTTTCTTTGAAGTTTTTCCTCAATTGGTAAAACCATCTTCTTCTTGCTCCAAATAGTTAAATATTTATCAAAAGTTTGACAAAAGAAGAGACTGGATTGAGGGGGAGTGTAAACCTTCATAGGAAGTATTAGTTTTGATCAAATTCACCCTTGTATTGGTTCTATACCCTTATAACTTGCTACTCATACATGAAAACCTGTTATGTATTTCATTTTCGAATTCTTTTGTTAACATGTGCTACTCAAAGGTATTTTCCTTGTTTCATGTGTGTAGGATCCTTTGCAATTTAATGTCAAAGGGGGATAAAGTGTTCAATTTGTCTAAACGGGGAGAGAATGCATATCTTTCCAAAAGGGAGAGAGTGCATGGTCAAAGGGGGAGAGTGAAAGAAGAGAAAGCTTGGGAGCTAAAAGAATATGCTTGGCCAGTGAAAAGAAAGCTTGAAGAATGATCAAACTCCAAACATCAAGGAGAATGAAGAAAAAGACCTAGAGCCCAAGCTAAGTGAAGAAGCATCCAAAGAAGATTTCAAGTCCTGTCCAGCCTAGGGGGAGCTGAAGACTTTGGGTGAAAATCAGTGTTGAATAAGGTTTGCCATCAAATTGCAGAGGGGGAGAATGTTAGGGATTTTGTATATTGCAATTTGATGGATGCATTATCATTTTACTTATCATTTAAATTTTCACACATACATTGATTTAGAAAATGTTGAAATCTTGATTTACACATGTATTGTTTTTTAGACTTGTAGAACTATTGATGTAAGACCCCGACCCGAGTGATCCCGATTAGTGCTTAGTTAGTTGCGTTTTAGTCTTGATTTGTCTTGTGGTTTTGGTTTAGTGGTCTAGAATAGCATTTGGAATAGCTTTGGGGATTTTGAGTGCTTTGGTTTTAGTGGGGCCCTTTGGGGGTTCCCTTGTTATGGCTTTTTGTGTTCTTGAGATTTTATATTAGTTTTCGTGATTTGTATTTCATCCCGATTTACTTGTTTTATTATTGCCTTCAACTTTCATGTTGATCCCGTTCCCGTTCGAAACCCCGAAACATGACTTTTCTAGCTCCAAGGGCAAAACAGTACTTTTACTCTGAATCTGTACCAAATTAGTGTTAATCCCGAAACCCGCGAAACATAAACTTTTTAGAAACTAGATATTTCGACGATCATTTCTTCCTTCTTCGTCGATTTCATCCGGAACCCCGAAAATCACTATTTCAGCCTTTCTAAGTTCTTGATGGTGGAGCCCACTTGTATGGCTTATAAAAGAGAACCCTCCTCATTCATTTCCTCTTTTTCCAGCAACTCTAACTGAACCTAGGGTTTATTTGCACCTTCTCTTCTTCTTCTTGCTTCTCCATCATCAAGCACCTCCCAAGCTTACACCATCATCTAAAGAGATTCCATAATCTTCTTCTCCATTGCAAGGGCTCTCCATAGACACCATTTTGAAGGAAATCCCACCACTCCAAGACTCTCTTCTAGCTTGCATTGCTTCTTTGGAACACCATTTGGTAAGCTCTCTTCCTAATCTCCTAGATTAGTATTCTTCTAGCCTTAGAGAAGCTACATTTTCTATATTGGAAGCTCTCTCTTCTTCTTCATTGTTTTGACCCATTTTAGGGTTTGTTTTAGGGGTTTTTGGTAGAGCTTGTTTCCTTGACTTGCAAGAGTGCTAGGAGCTATTTTTCAGTGATTTGGGACTTGAGGCAAGTGAATGTTTTGACATTTTTACTTTTGAAAGAGTTTTGGTTGAAATGCACTATGGGTTTTACCTAAGGTTTTGATGCATTAATGACTTGTTTAGGTTGGAAATAAATGATCATATTCATGCTTGAAAGCTTGTTTTAATCACATATGATATTGCTAATCAGGTTTGGAAACAATGTAGAAAAGTTTGGAAAAAGGGAATGAACCCCTGCACTGCTGTAACAGAACCTGGGTTCTGTTACGCAGTGTACGCGGTCGACCGGCCAATGGCGCGGTCGACCGGCGACACTGGAACAGGCCCCCTGCAGGGCAGCCTGCAGAACTGCGGGAGTCTCAGTTATTCTGAGCACGCGGTCGACCGGCCTAGGGCGCTGTCGACCGGCGACACAGAGGTCAGGCTCTCTGGAGCCTGACCAAAACACTGTGCACAATTTTAAGTTACAACTCCCGGTTGACCTGGCCCATGGGCGGTCGACCGAGTCCCTGTGTACGCGGTCGACCGGCCATGGGCCAGGTCGACCGGCCCAACTGAAAACATGCTGAAAAAATCTGACTTTTTACCCAATGCTAGATGGACTTTAAGTGGAACTTAGTGACCCTTTTGTGGACCCTTTGACTTCGTTTGAGGATGGTTGAACCGTCATGTCCTCACGGTTAATCCGGTCGTATCGGTACTTAACCTAATTCAATCTTGAACGGTGCGGAACGACGAGATATCCTTTCTTTTATCTAAACGCGAAATTGGGCTGTTTGGGTATCGCGAATCCGTTTTCCCTTCGACGAATGAGTAGGTTGTAAGGTACTACTAGATTAACATTGTGCTTAGGATCCCATCCCTCTTAGGTTTTGTTTAATTAAATTACGATTAGGGTTTGAATCCCTAAGGTGCATAAAGAGACCGGAATGTCTCTAAACTCAAGGAGTACCAAGTGATCATCACAGTAGACATACGGGGTCCTTATCCACTTGATTTATATCGAATCCCGATACTTGTCCCGTATTTCAAGAAATGTGATTTATCATTCCCAAAAACACCGAAATTGGAACTAGAGCTTTTGCTAGCCCCGACATGCACTTCCCGTTTGAAAATGAAATTAGTGCTTTTAAGCACCCCGTCCCGCCCGTTTATTAAAGTGCATTAAACATGATTTGTACATGACTTGTTTTACATGATTTGACCTATGAGTCGGCACCACTAAGCTTGGCTTTCCTTGCCGGTTTGATCGACCGACTTGGAGACCCCTTCCCGTCCGCCAGCTGCAGTCTTGGATCCCGCTACCCGGTTATTACCGTGGTCTTGTCCCGATACCCGGTTCGCTACCGTGGTCCCGTCCCGTATTGTATTATATATGTATATGTTACTTATGTTGCATCTCCTCACTTCGGTGACTGAGACAACATCCCGATATACTCTTGTCACTTCGGTGATAGAGGATTTAGCTATGTGTGGTTGCCATCTTGTCTGTTTTCCCGTTTCCTTGGTTACCTTACATGTTTTATCTTGCATATGTATTTGGATAAATGTTTATCTTGTTTTATGAAACTAATGCTTTGACAGGTTTAAATGATTTTCAAGGTATTTTCTATATTGCTATGTCTTTTCATTCGTTTGCCAAACCGTCGTGTTTGACACTTGACTTTGGTACTCAGGTCCCGTTGTTGGTCTCCCGGAGGAGGAGCTCGAGGTTGCGGTTGGCGAACCGCAACGACTAGTTGAGTGGCACGCCGATGATGTCATCTAGACATTCGGGTGCTTGAGTTACGTAACACATTTTGGGTTGTATCTAACCATTCTTTTGGGGAAACTTGATACTGTATTCATTGGCCTTTGTTGCCTCTATTTTTGGGAACAATGTAATTAAACTACTTTGTTGTAAACCTTAACTTTATTTTGGGGTTATAACTTTAATGATCATTGCTCATTTTGATACTAGTATGAGACTTGCTTTATTCTTGTATCTTGGACATGAATGCATGATATATAGATTTGCTACACGCTTCCGCACATAAAAGAAATATTCATGTCGATGTGTTATCCTCACCGCGGACACCTGTGGGAAATCGCGTGTACGAGTGGCATCCTTCTTGATGGCTCGTATACGTTTTGTGGGTTTGGTTTCAATAGATTGGAACAATCAATCATACATCATATAAATACATCACATTAGCAGTCTCGATCCCGGATTAGGCCCGCCCTATTGTGGGGACCCGGTCCGGGGTCGCGACATATTGATTTACGCATGTTTTGTTTTTAAGCTTGGATGCATTTAATTTGAAAAAGAAGTTTTATGAATCAAGTTAGCCTATGTTTTAAATCTTTTAAATCATTTTAGGCTTTTATGTTTCATGATTTTAAAAGCACTTAGATTGAATTAAAATCATGTTTCCAAGCTTGATTTAATGGTCCAAAAGTCCCCTCAAGAAAAATCTATGAAATATGCATTTTTGGGGAATTTGGTCCCTGGGCCCAGGTCGACCTGCAGTGTGCTCGGTAGACAGAGCCCATGGACCCGGTCCACCGCGCACACTGCGGGTCAACCTGGAAAAGAGTCGTTGGGCTACTTTTTCAAACGGTCAGATTTTTTACCGATAAGGCCAGGTCGACCGGGGTACAGTGTAGGTCGACCGTGGACACGCCAGAACTCATTTTTTTTATTATAAAATGAGGTTCATTCCCTTGAAAAAGAAGTGGATCAAAGAAGATAAAAGAGCCTTCCTTGAGGTGTTTGGAGGCAAGAAAAAGGGGAATGAATTAAGAGAGACCAAGGGGTCATTAGTGAAGCTAAAGCTTGGATTAATGAAGTTAAATCTCTAAGTAAGCTTTATTTTTATTTATCATATGTTATATGCTTTGTTTAAATTATTGGTAAATGATTTTTAACATAATAACTATGATGTGTTGAATCCATTCTTCATTTAATCTTTGATCTAAGTTGGATTGGATTCTTCATCCTTGATTTCAAACCAAGTTTGTTTTAAAACTTTATAAAACATGTTTTGTCAAAACCTTTGATTTCTTTTGTAACATGCTTCATTTACTTGGTCGAATCAAATTGTTGTTTTCATTCATTTAAAACTTAGTTAAACTTTTGTTTTTGAAAACAACATTGCACATGCATCACATGTGTTAGTCTTATTAAGTTCATACACTTGTGAAGCCTTTGATTTCTATATCATCAACAAGTAGTATTTGTACATGTGATCTGCATTTCACTTCAATCAAACTTTTGTGTGCTTTAAACTTTAAAATGCATTAAGCGGCACATTTATTGAGGCTTTATTTACTTGATTGAAGTTATCACAACACACACATCATGAAATACACCTTTGCATTCATATAGGTTGTGTGTGAGTTAGATTTTCAATTTCATATCCGCCTAATTAAGAGGCATTGTAATTTTTTGAGCTTAATTGTATTCTCTTAGAGTGTTTGTAAAGACACTTCCTTTAGAGAAGAATCTTTATATTGTAAAGGTTATTGCTTAGCCTAAAGAAAAGCATTGTGTAAAGGTTATTGCTTAGCCTAGAAAGCACATTGATAGGTTGTTGTTAAGCCTAGAAAAACAACATTGTTAGGGTTATTGCTTATCCTTGGAAAGTGTAGAGGTTTATTGCTTAGCCTTTTTCAAAAGCATAAATAGTGGAATCCGGTGGGGGTGTGGATCACAATCCGGTAGTGGATTGTAGGCATTGAGGCCGAACCACTAAAATCATTGTGTTATGTGGTGATTGCTTTGTGGTGATTGTTTGTTAGCTTCCGGCATATTGTATGTTAATCATCGCATTGTGACTCGTTGGTGTAAAGAAATAAAATTGGCCTAATTAGTCATTAAGTGATAGATCACCCTTATTACCCCCCCTCTAAGCGTTAGGATTCCCGACTTTCGTAGCTGGGCTTGGAACTGAATCCTACGAGGGGGGGTGCGCGAATTTCTGCAGGTCTCTTCTTTGAGTCCTAGTTTGAAGCAGTGAAGTACAGGGATCTCCGGGAGCTGCCGGATCCACTAAGTACCCTTTTGACAACAAATTTTTTGAGCTTTAGAGTGAGCACTATGGGTCAATGTTGAGGGAAGTGGACTCCTTGAAGGTTCCTAGTTCGAGAACCAGATTCCCAGGCTTTCCATCCGAGCTTTCTTCCGGCAGGCTTCCGCATCGTCGTCAGCACTACCCTATGGGTGAGTCCTCTGGCTCCGGCACGTGCCTGGTTGCCCCCTACTGGTATGGATGCCAAGTGCATAAATTTATTATCCCTTCTGGCTCGTCGCTGTCTTCGTCGCCCTGGTGCTGAGGAGCGCGGATATTATTGTTGCTTTCTTTCTTTACATAATCTTTGAGGTGCCCCTCTTTGACGAGTTTCTCAAGGTAGGACCTGAGGGACATGCAATCTTCTGTTTTGTGCCCATTCTGCTTGTGGTAGGAACAAAACCTGCTCTGATCTCGGTAGAAGGATCCCCCTCATTGGCTGCGGCCATGCCAAAAAATGGCTGTGTTCTGATCTTAGTGAGGATCCTGTAGATCGGCTCCTTAAAGATAGTGTACTGCCTTTGATGAGTCTGGCGTCGGTCTGGCTTCTTTCGCTCTTGGACAAGTGGAGGCCAGAAAAGACCATTACCGAACTCGACGAAGCCTTGTATTGGCTTCTTTCTTCCCTTTTGAAATGGCTTTCTATCCTTTGCGGGAGGTCTGT
>QPKB01001102.1:0-14210 GCA_003546025.1 Camphora micrantha
CCTTCGAAATTCTGCGAGACTGGAGAAGTGGGCTCAACATTTGCTGCAAGCTCCAAAAATCCCAAGACTTGCAAGAAAATTCGAGGTATGCATCATCATGCTCCCAATTCCATTTACCAAAAATCATGCATAAAACCATCATGCATTAGATGCTAGGAAACTTTGACAAAAGTTTGACCAATTCCAACCCAAATTTGGTCAAAACCAATCAAACTTTGTCTCTAAGTCAAAATCCATGTTGACTTGACCTAGAAATTCTAGCCTTTTATCTTGATGCATTTAAAAAAAAAAAAAAAAAGAAAGAATGCATGATCATCTTGAATTGCATAAACCTCATATCATGGTGAACAAAAAAAAAAAAAAAAAAAAAAGAGAGAGAAAAAGGGGCTGGCCCATGGGACGTGGCCCACAGGCCACGTGGCTGTACACAAGGGGAAAAAAAAAGAGAGAAGAAAACACGGTTGAAAAAAAGAAAAGAGAAAAGAAAAAAAGAAAAAAGAGAAGCCATGGAGAAGAAGAAGAGAAGAAACTTGAAGATCCTTGAGAAATTCTTTATCTTGGAGCACTCTTGAAGGTTTTTGCAAAGAGAAAGCAACAAGAGAAGAAAAACCCATCTCCATTGCTTTTATAGAAAAGGCAAACCAAAAGAGGAAAGGAGGAGAAAAGCAAGGAGGTAAGTGCTAAAAATTAGCAAACTTCCTAAAAGAAAGGGAGATTTGAGATATTCTCTTCTAAAGAGGAGATTCTTGAGAAATTCTCTTAAAAAAAAAAGGGGATTTGAGAAACTTTCTCCCCAAAGAAAGATACTTTGAGAAAATCTCTCCCAAAATCAAGGAAACTTGAAAGATTCTCTCCAAGTAAGGATATTTTTAGATATTCTCTACACAAAAGGGATATTTTTAGATATTCTTTACAAAATGACACCACATGAGATCTAAGCCATTCTTAAAAGCTTAAGGTCCATGGGTTAGCCATATGAGCCAGGTTTGACCACCTAGGCACTAAAAGTGGCTTTAGTCAAAATTTCTCTTACCAAGAGCATACAAAAATGGTTCCATGCCTCTCTTGAGTTGATTGGACCATACAAAAAAATTCCGAGCTTCATAAGCTTCCAAAAGAAACCCAACCATCCAACCCCATGCACCAAATCAAGCCACAATCTTGAAATTGACATTCCACAAAAAACCAAACCACTCCAATGGACCCAAAATTGTCCTAAAGAGTGACCAAACACCAAACCATGGTCCCCTAACTTGCCACATACAGCTTGTTAGGTCACAAGGCCGAAACCAAAAGACCAAAATCCGACCCCTAACTCGCCACATACAGCCTGTTAGGTCACAAGGTCAAAAACCAAAAAACCTTCTTAACCGCCTAATGTGCCACATAAAGCCTTTAGGTTCACAAGGTTAAAAGGGAAAACCCAAAACCCAAAACCCATATCCAAATGTCATTTCAAAATCCTTGCCTTGAGACGGTACATGACCCCTCTCATTACCGCGAAATCCCTTGGAAGCTCAAAAAGCAACTCCATCAAAAGAAAAACGCTCAAGACTCTTGGTCAAGCAAGCAGATCTCCTTCAAATTCTCTTCGAGGCACACCGACTGCTAGAGCCGCGCACCTCGTCGCTGTACCTCGAGGGGGCATTTGTTGACACCAAAAATGTCACTATGCCCCTTCAACACCAAAAGCTACATGGAGCCACATCCTGCCATAAATAGGAAGGCGCCACTTCAAGCACCAGATCTTGTCAGAATCAAACAAAAACTACAATATCCTTCAAAGCAGCCAAAAGAAGGGTACACATGAAGTTTCGGGCCATTTTGACATCACTTGGTCTAACTTCACTCCTCCGACAGCCAAGCAGGAGCTCCCGGCAGCGAGAGTGTCGAAGACTTCAAAACTTCGATCAGAGCCTACGGATGGTCTCAAAATACCTCCAAAAGGCCCTCTGCCAAATTTCAAGTCAAACGGACGACGTTTGACCTTCATCAACTCTCAGGAAGCCAAAACAGGCCTACCGGCAGCGGAGCACCCCGGAATCATGGCATCCAAATTGGAGCTAATGGATCATCTCAAAATGACTCCAATAGGTCCCCTGTCAAGTTTTAGGTCAAACGGACATCATTTGGCCTAGTTTCAAGGCTCGGCATTTTCCTCGAGGTGAAATCAAGGCGAGCATTTGCGGGACCCCCAAAAGGCTTCAAAACTCAAACCAAAGCCTGTGGTTGGTCTTACTTACTACTCAGGAGGCTCTCTGTCAAATTTCAGGTCAATCGGACATCGGTTGACCACAAGTCAAAGCTCGGCATTTCTCTCATGACGAAATTAAGGCAAGCGTTTGCGGGACCCCAAAAGGCTTCAAAACTCAAACCAAAGCCTACGGTTGGTCCTATCTACTGCTCAAGAAGCTCCACGTCAAATTTCAGGTCATTCCGACATCGTTTGGCCTAGTTTCAATGCTTGACAAAAAATCGGCAAAACCGCACAACAAAGTCTTCGGCTTTCCAGAAAAAAAGGAAACTTTGTGCTCCGATTTGCGTGGCTTCTCGTCGGGTTTTCTTCAAAAGAATCAGGCCAATAAATGAGGGGAAATGTCAGGAAAAATATAGAAGAAAAACGAATGAAAAAAGATCGAAAAACGGCGAAGAAACGGCGACCGAAAGGCGGCCAAAAAATGGGCCCAAGGCCCATGGTCGCCGGCGACCATGGGTGCATGGTCGCCGGCGACCATGGAAATTCCGGCGACCCAAAAAGTCGCCGGAAGACCCTTTTTCGGGTCCTTTTCGCGTTTCGAGTTGATTGGCACCTGTGATTTTTCCAAAATCTGGTTTTTCGTGCATGAAATCCGTCGATCTTCGTCAACATCACGGATTCGCCGCCGAAATCATTGGATGATCATTAGATGCCTCGAAATCGCCGACCGGCCGACAAAGAAAGCACACTTTCTGCCCGCCCGATCGTGAAATCGATAGGACAGATGTTGCCGGCACGTTGACATTAATCAATGTCTGAAGTTGCATCGCCATCCGACATCAAACAACATGTGGATCCACCGGCGGTCATCGCAAGAAGAATTCCAAAAGACGCGGCGCGGCCCGCGACTCTTCATGAAGCGACTTGGCGACCAATTAATGAGGTTAAATGACCCGTTTTATCACAAGTTAATGCGGTCATTAACTCATTATTTTGGACGGCCCAATCAAAAGCAAGCAAATGGGAGTTACAAGTCAGAGGATTTATGGCATTAAAGCCATGAAACTCCTCCCATGATGGGGATTGAAGGCAATTAAAGGCTCATTATTCTCCATCGGCCAATCAAATTCAAGGAAAAAGGAGTTACAAAACAAGTAATTTAAAAACTTGTAACTCCTCCCATTATGAGCATTAATGCATTCAATGCTCATAAACCCTCCTAAATGGCTACCAAAGGCCTATAAATAGAGGGCATTTCCAAAGGGAAAGAAAGCCCGGATCTAGCTCTCGCTCTCCCCCGAAGAAGACAAAAAATCCAGAAGCCCTGCAACTCTGCTGCAAAGACCACCAAAAGGTGATTGAAGCACCCTTGGGGGGCCACCCCCCCAAGGACCTCCCTTCTTCTACCAACATGGCTAAAACGTGGCTTTTCAGCCCGTTTACTTAGCTTTTTATCGGATATAAGACCTTCTCTTGGTCTTTGTCCTTTAAAAATCTGAGGTTAAAAAGCCAAGCCAAGAATCCAAGCATCGTGTTCTCATCTGCATGGACGATGGAGGAGCCCATACATGACTCGCGACCGTCGATCTGAACGTGTCCCCATAATCAAATGAGAAGTCAGATTCCTTTTCTTGATTTCTATTGTACTTTATTTTTCTTTTAGAGACAAAAATCACAATTCTTGTCTTTCATAACGGATAAGACTTGTAAATCGCCTTTTACGGCAAAATCGCCTTTCACGGCAACAAATGAAATCGCCTTTCACGGCATTCAAAAAAACCTTTGTCTCTTTTCTTAAAATATGTGTGCAATAGAAACTAGAAAAAGTTTCATTTCCCCTTTCTACTTGTGAAGGTGGATCTTCGGATCACTATTCCTAAAATTCCAAGTAGAAAAGTGAAATTGGCATACCCGTACAAAAAAAAGAAAGATGTTGTTACCCTTTATCTTTTTCTTCTCCTCCCCTCCGCCGTACCTCGAAAGACCCGGGGCGGAGGCAGCGGGAGAGAGGGAAGAAATCGGGTCCATCAATATCTATAGTACTATTAGAGATAATAAAATTACATTATTAATATATTAGGTCAAAACAATGAACATAATAATATTCATACCATTTAATAAATTATTAAATTTTAAATACGGGTGTACATATATATTTGTACCAGGATGCAGGCCGGTGTATATTATGTATATATAAGCACGGGTACAAATATTACCTTCAGATAATATTTATATTAATATTGATATTAAGGAAAGAAGAATCAATGAAAGTGATTCCTTTGTTTTTTTTTTAAATAAAATCCAATGGATTAGTCCTATGGGTGAGAGTCGATACTTAGAGTAGGAATAAATGAAAGTTCTGATTAGTCACAGATGGGCCTCATTGAAGTTAAAAAAAAAAAAAAAAAGACTACTGCATGGGCCACTTATGGGGTCCCATCCAATCCCATCCCAGCTCACTACTCTCTTCTTAAGTTGCGACCAGACCCAATTTGACACCCATCTAAACTAATCTCACCACTAGATTTGAGGTCTAACATTTTCTAAGAGCTGAATTTAGTGGCCCACATGTCGTTTACCTCATATTTTTTGGATCAAGCGGTGCATCCTACAACTCATTAAGGAAATTCAAATCAATGAAAGTGATTTCTTTTTTTTTTTTTATAATTAAAATCCAATGGATTAGTCCAATGGGTGAGAGCCAATACTTGGAGGAGTAGGAATACATAAAGGTCTTGATTCGTCACAGATGTGCCTCACTCAAGTTTTTTTAAAAAAAAAATAAAAAATACTATGTGGGCCACTTAAGGGTCCCCCAATAGGAAAAGTCATACCTTGTTTTCAATACTATAGATATGGATTCTTAAATTCTTGAGATGAAGAATGCAGATATGAACATGAACAAATCATTCGGTAGGCTCCACCTTAAATTGCTGAAAGGGTTCTCAAGATTCACTATAATGGAATGATATGTATCGGATCGTCTCTTGTTTACTAAATCAGATGGTTAAAGAGGGCCTGAGTAGGAGATAGGAGAGCGGTTATGGGAAGTTGGTTTCCTTTTAAGAAAGTTTTGAGTCAGTTTGTTTAGAGAGAGGATAGTGGAGAGAGAGGAGAGTGGAGAGGACACCTGTCTTCATGTGTATGAATTGAGGGATGCACTTGGAGGCCTGTGGTTGATTGAAGGGAGACCACATTCCCTTAGTAATATAGATGGCCTAAGAGCATAATAAAAAAAAAGGGAATTTTCCAGCGGAGAAATATAGGTCTTCTCAACACCGTGAGTTGAGTCTAAGGTCGTTCTTGCACCGTGAGCAAGATATTTGGGACATTTGTTCCATCAGATCCATGCATATCTCCAATGTTTTCTTGGTACTATGCAGTGTTTTTCCTGTCACTACCGGTCCATCTATGGGAAGGCCGTATATATATGCCACGTCCTCTAAGGTCACGGTAGCCTCCCCACATGGAAGATGGAAGGTATTTGTTTCCGGCCTCCATCTTTCGATCAATGCTCTTATCAACGTATGATCTATTGCCATCTGTCCAATACTTGACAAGTGCTCCAAGCCAGACATGCACACGTAGTTTTCTTGTCGGCGTGTTAGATGCCAACTATTTTTGTCATGTGTGCTTCGAATTATTCTCATGTTTGGTGGTTCCGATAGATGTTAGTTATGAAATAAATTTACTATTACAAAATCATGGAGTATGAAGTGGCTCAAGAGATAAAAATAAATATAACGTTACATTTAAATATAAAAGTAAATGATTGGAGGTACCTCTCCTCGCCAAATTGCTTCAGAAACATGAACATCTTGTTGGTATAATAACTTATTCTCGGTAAAAAAAGTATCACTGTCCATCTACACATAATGGTATAAAAAGTGATCATTGCTCTTGACTTCTTGTCAAGTTAATAACTGGTATTCTCTAACATTTTGTTTCATTTGGTAAATTTCAGTGAGGTAAAAGAACAAACCTACCATAAATTATATCGGAGGCCTTCTATTCTTTTTGCCTGGAATTGCAGCACTTTCAACTTACTTTCCACTTTCTAAGCCCTGCATCAATTTGGTAGAGAACTTTTAGAGGCCTATATCAATTTGGTATCAAAGTGTGCCTTTCCACTTTATTGGGTGTAGATCATTTCTCCTACTATGAACAACACAAAAACACATGACCTTTAATGCTAAGTGTTAACAAACTATTGGATGTTGCAACTGAAGTAAAACTTGCAAAAAATATAATAAACAAAATTGCATCAACTGAATAAACATGTTTAATGGGTGTTGCAACCATGAGAACCATATAAAAAATCATAGGTGAAGGTGCACATCCAAGGGGGAAGAAGACCAATCAGAACTGTAGCATAGCACAATCTATGATTTCCAGGAATGCCCCGTCCACAATAACTATTGGCAAGAGGCTAACTGCCGCTAAGTACCCCATCAATTGATCTTTCACAACCATTTCACAATACTATAGAACATCCTACTCGGCTGAAAAAAGCAACCAACACTGCTCGAATCACAACAATCAATCTTCTTTATAAATGAAGTCACTGGGAGATTGATTCAAAGAAGAAAAGTTGCTTGTTCCTAAAACTAGGTCAGTTTTGAAATTGTGAATATGAAGTAGATAGCATGTATGAGAAAAGCAATTCGAGGAGGTTACACAGCAGTTAATGATTGACTATAATTAACTAATTTTAGATTTAGTTCTCACCGGGAGGAAAGGCAAGGCAAAAAATTTAATTCATCTCTAGATATAGATAAGATGGAATCCCCATGTATGAGAATCCAAGGACACATTTCATTCCTGCTGAGGATTCTTTAGTAGATCAGAAAAGCAATTGATATTTCACCTCAAAACTTTCATGGTAATGTACGGCACTTGTTTCATTGGAAAAATGGAAGGACAGAAAATATTTTTCCTCGAGTACACCAAAAACCCATGATCACCCCCTCTAGTTCCACCCCGGTAAGGAAGTGAGTAAATGATCCAAGCTCGGTAGATTAATAAGTATACTGTTTTTCCTTCCAATCGTAATTTCTTTCCAATCCAACTACTAGAATTGCAAACATTAACACCTCAATCTGAATTCAAAACTCTAGGGAGTTGTGAAAGATGAGAGAGACTTCATGGGATTTGCGAAAGATGACAGAGAAGCGAGTAAAAAGACGTTAAAAAAGAAAGACCCTTCCTACACCTCGTCTTTGCACTTCTTCAAGATAAAAGTGGGGGTTCTGCGAGTTTTTATTCTTATCCAACTACTAAGAATGGGGGAGGGTGTGCGCTCTCATGAAGATATCCAGTTGGCAGTGTAATGCTGCAGGAGTTTGATTCTAATGTAACTCTAGTGGATGAAGGAGGTTACACTACAAGAAAGTTGGTTTTTAGTGGCGACTTTTTTAGCCGCAGTCTAATTTTTGCCACTAAAAACCCACCTTTAGTGGCAACAATTTGATGTCGACACTGAATGTATTATAATGCCCACATTTAGTGGCAACGTATATGTTGCAGCTAAATTTCGTCACTAATTCCTTGGCGGGAATTTTTGGCGCCATGGGATTTTGGAGGGAAAGAGATTTAGTGGCAAGTTTAAATTCATCGCCACTAATGGTGTACGGTTTTAGTGACAACTATTTATGATCGCCACTAATTTCTTAGATTCTTACATTTAGCCGCAGTATAGTTTTTGCCACTGGTTGTTTTATTTTTTGTGGCCACTTTATATTGCCAGTAAAGATATATCACAAGAAAGTCGACTTTTAATGGCAATAGTTTTTGCCATAATTTACTCTTCGCCACTAAAAACTCACAATTAGTGGCGACGCCTGATGTTGCAAGTAAAGGTATTACGTGATCACATTTAATGACAACTTATATGTTGTAGCTAAAGGTCATTTTGGAGGGGAAGGGCATTTTGTGGCTACTTTTCATTTTTGCCACTAATAGTCTAGGAGTTTAGTGGCAACTATTTATTTTCGTGGTTAATTGCTTAGCTGTCTTATTTTTGCCCCTTTTGCAGCAACTTTCTATTGCCACTAAAATTATATTATATGAAAGTTGACTTTCAGTGGCAATACTTTTAGCCACAATGTTATCTTTGACACAAAAGACTCACTTTAGTGAAGTTATTATAGTGATCACATTTAGTGGCAACTCATATGCCGTGGCTAAAGATCATTTTGGAGGGGAAAGAGAATTGGTGGCGAGTTTTAATCTTTCACCATTAATGTGGTCTAGGAGTCTAGAAGTTTAGCAACAATCTTTTTTTCATAGCTAATTTCTTATGTGTCTTACTTTTAACTGTACTTTTTTATGGGGCATCTTCAAATTTTACTTTGAATGGGGTGGGTCGCACTGCACAATTGATCATACACTATTAAAGATCCCCACAAAGTCTTCTAGCATAATCAATAATTCTTAAAATCAAGTTGGGTTGAGATTTGAGATAAAAAAATATATCTTGATGAGCGAAATTGAGGGCGTCAGTAGACTACGCCTGTGACTGATCGTGCGGATCGAGCTCCATTATGAATCAACCATCTTTCTTAAGCTAAAGCATGGATGAGAATCACGGTATTGGATGATCCCAATAAATAACACTATTACGGTATCGACCACGTAATGTTCTCTATCAAGCACAGTCGTTATCGCGTAAAATGTTTTTACTCCAAAAATATATGAAAAAATATACAAAGTAATCCATAGCATTATAAAATGCTAGAGAATGATGTTGATTTCCATTAATAACAACTGTAAAGTAAAATATTGGCCCCTAAATCATACCATGCGCGCAGTATCACTGTTTAATCTTTATCAATTTAATATGCTCATATTATAATTTATTTCTGGTCTTATTTTTAATTTACAGATTAATTATGTAGCCCACATTGACTACAAGACCACTACTTGAACTTTTTCTTAATAATTTATTGACATTTTTTAAAATAATAAATATGACATTGAACCCATCTCCTATATGAATAAAATCTATTTGAGGGCTTATTAGGGAGGCATTTATTATAAGTGATTTAGTTTTTTTTTATACGTGGGTTCTATTACTAGGGTGTGGGTCAAGAAAATTTTTTGATACTCGATGGGATTTTCATTAGATTAAATACTATAAAGCATTTGAATTTTACCTTTTATGTTTTTAATTCAGGTGACTTAATAAGTGACAAATCCGATGGGCTCAATTTAAGTCGATTAAAATTTGTTGAGGACCCACATCAAGAGGAGGCATTTATTTATAATGGATTATATTTTTATAAGTAGGCTCACCATAAAGTATTTCTATTAACAAAATAACTTTGTTTCACTAAATTAAATGGGGTGAATTCCAGGAAACATTGGTCTCCTACTCCTACCATGCTTTCATTACGCAATTAGTAATTAAGTCCCGCGCCCTAAACCCATTCCTTCCCGCCCTACTTTTTATTCTCGTATAAGAAAGAGAAGTACCCTTTCGTCTCTGTCTCTCTCGCCATTCCAAAACGCAGAAGGGGAAAAAACTCTCTCGTTCTCGGTCTCGTTCTCTGTCTCGGTCTCTGTTTGTCTCTCCGATCTAGAGCTACGGTGCCAGGGTATCCTCCCCAGCACATCTCTGCTTCAAGTTATTTTTCTTGCAACTTTATATTTGATTCATCTCTGGATCTGGTTTCGTCAATGCATCGTAAACGATCCACGTAGGAGACGAACTTCATCTAAGGTGATTCTGGATGGCCATTCCTGCTCATGTGCTTCTGTTTTTTTTTTTTCGGTTGTGTTAATGATGGTTTGCTTAAATAGAGTACTAGGGTGAGTCTTCTTCTTCAGCAGATTCACATATTCCATTCAATTGTTCCTTTAAAGGACTTTAAAATCTATTCTGAAGTTAATGGTTTCTTCCTGAATGAGATACTAATGCAATTTCTTTCTTCGTTGTATTAGATATAGATGCTACCTTTTCTTTTGAATGATCCAATTGCCATCGTTTGAGATGTATAGTTGGGGATTGCTTTAACCCATCTGTTTCACGTCCTTTCTTGTTGTGAATCTATAAGCCTCTAAATATATCATAATTGCTTTTTGTGAATCTATAAGCCTCTAAATATTTCATAATTGCTTTTTGTGAATCTATAAGCCTCTAAATATATCATAACTTGGTTATATTTGGAGGAACAAACAGCAATCCCGATTCCTTTGCATCTTGTAATCTGATAATCTGATTTGAGTTCTTTTGTTGTTTTTTTTTTATTGATAATGTACTTGATTCTGGCATGTGGTTGTGTCAATTAGAAAGTTCCATGTTTTTCAATTGCTGACCTAGATTTTTTTTTTTTTGGGGTGTGCGGGGCAGGGGTGTTGGGGTTTGAGATTCTAGCATGTGGTTGTGTCAATTAGAAGGTTTCATGTTTTGCAATTGCTGGCCTAGATCAAACAGCAATTTTTTTTATTTTTTTTTTTTTTTTTGATAATATGAAAGAGGTATTGAAAAGACCAGGGCAAGGTAACCCAGACCACCGAATCACAACGTTTACAGGTCATGTGTTGCGATTCACTTCATGTCGATAAAAATTGCCTCTTTATTTACCGATGGAGCCAGCTTTAAGATGTAAGATATTTAAGATATTGTTGTGGTTTGCACAGATTCCTGTATTGATAAATTTGTAGTCTGGGTATTGGATTATGAAAATTGTGGTTACGGTTTAAGAATTAAGATCCTAACTTAATGATGGTTTGCCTAATTAGTTTTTGGAATATTGGAGTAGATGAATTTTTTTTAAAGCATCTCGCTCCTTGGTGTTTTCTGTGTTTGCTATCTGAGTAATATAGAAAAGATAAGAAGAATTCTATTTTAGTTGGACAAGGGAAAATTTGCGCAATGTAGCAATATTTTGAACTATTCTTTTGGGGTTAATTTCGTTGAATGCAATGCAAGATAATTGTCCACCAATAGATAAACAATGCAACTTCATTGAGAACAATGAAGAGCCTTCGATGGCTATTTATGCATTCAACCCAACAACAGGTCCCTTAGTGCATGCCTATTTAAGAATTCAACCCAACAACGGGTCCCTTAGTGCTACCAATCTTTTCACAACATCCACCATCTGCATTTGTTCTCCTGGTGACTCTAAAGATCACACAATTCCAATTCCACCTATCGAAACCAAGCACTCATTAACTCTGGCTATCTGCTCATAGCGGCCATTAACATTATTTGAATCAGCATTTCCTTCTAAAAGCAGTAGTTGATCAACAATCTCTATCACTTGAGTTGGCATAGTTCTCTTAGCAAATTCATGTAGACTTAAACCAACTTCGAACATATCATCTGTTGGTATTTTACCTGTGAACAACTTAACAACATAATCCCATAACTGTATACATCTCCCTCTGTAGATGCCTCACCTTCCATTCCATATTCTACAATACAAACAAGTTAGGAATGTGTAACAATGGAAATACAAATGACAAAAAGAGATTGGTAGAAAGTAATGAATTCATTATTACTGATGAGAAAAATCATATGTTAAGAAGATAATGAAAGTAAAGACAAAGCAATAGCTGGTGGAATATATCCAAGTGACCCCTTCATTGCAATTGAGCTGGTATGATTATGAGAGAAACTAAAGTTGAAGGGAAGATAAGTTGTTTGGAAGTATTAGGTGCAGGTATCACATAATATTATGTGTGGTCTTGTGAGATAAACTTGCCCTTAGACGTGGTACTACATGATATTCAACTACCATAATAAGAAGAGTGATTTTGATTCATCATCCTAAGACTCTACATTAAAAAGCTAGCTATAGATTAGAAAATGTCAAACCTAACTAAGTGTTTGCAACATCAGACTCCCTGACTTTGGATAAGCACTTCCTCTGCCTTTTTGTTCCAGCTGTTGCTGCATTGAGCTCTATTCTCATGTTTTCCTGCAGGCTTCTTCTGTTCAGTCCTGCTAAGTTAGTGGTGGCCTTTCATTTCTGCTGCTCTGTTCTGCTAGGGAGCCTCCTCTGTCCTGCATTTATAGTGCTGCAACTGGTCTCAGTTGCTTCAGTAATGCCTCTTGGACTAGAGTTTTTTTCTTCTTCTTCATTTTTTGATTTCTTGAAGTGAAATCTTTTAACACTAAAGAATACAAAATTTTCTAATGTGCTGCTTTACGTTCTTGCATAAATAAATCTATAAAGAGCCTCAAGAATCAAAGGTCGGTCCTCATCCCATTAATTCTTTCCGACTTCTCATCTATCATGGTATTTATTTGTTATTAATTTTTCTGGTGCACTATTTTTAATTAACTCATACTTTTCATTGATTAATGGGGTTAAGGCTCAGATAATGATAATGATGCTTACCAGTGCGTGTATTGCTGTGTTGATGTGTAGTTGGACCACACAGTTGCAAAAGATGAACTGACCCACTGATAATATAAATATTGATGTGTAGTGGAAGGGAGATGCGGGGTGGGTACGAGAAGATGGAGGGATAACGGGTTTCACACCCGGAGTCTCAGGCTTCGTGCCATTCCATCGTATGAGAGATTGCAGAAGAGATTGTGAAGGATGTTGAGACTTTGTATCACTATTAATTTTGTTGTATATCTTAATAAATCCCTAATGCCTTGATTGGAAAATCATATTTGTATGAATCAGACTTATGGATAATAGATGTGTAGAATAGATCTATGTATAACTACCAAACTTGGGTGCATAAGAAGTTGGATACTAGAAAGAAGATCATAAAGAGATTGTGAAGGATGTTGGGGCTTTGTATCACTATTAATTTTGTTGTATCATGATAAATCCCTAATGTATAACAAATGTTTTATATTTATACTATTTTGCAAGACCATTTTACGATTTGAAATAGATGTTTTAGGATCATCCAGTTCAATGGTTTTCATGAATTTCTCAAGATCCATAAGTAATTAAGGACTCAAATTTGGCACCAAAAATGCTCTTGGGCTCAGGAAGAGGATTGACGGTTTAGATCTTGAGATTTGGTTTCGCAAGTGAAACCCGGTTAGCTTAAAAAGCATTGGCATCAATGGTCCCACTATTTTCCATGAGTTTATCAAGATTTCGAATGCTAAAATTAGACCCTATAGCCATTCTTGGGTTTATGAAGAGGATCAATGGTTCTGATCTTGATAGAGAGTCCCACAGAAGGTTAGAAATATACCACATCTTCCTCTTTCAAATATGCATTTTTTTTAAAAAAAGCTTCAATTCTCAATAAATGGGACTCATCTGATAATTCCAATTATATGGCAATACCATTTGGATATATAGGAGTGTTTGAATGTTTAATCTCATGCCACTTATCTACCTATAGTATCTTCAGTCTATCGTATCTTATTGCATATGCCTTCTTTTTCAGCTATCTCCATGTTGTTTTGTTGTTTAGGGGACCCGTGAATGCATTTTTTTATTTATACTTTAAATTGTATTAGGTACATCGACATGGATAAGAGTTGGATGAAAATTGAGGATAGACGACACCCTAAGTACATAGATGGAGTTAAACAATTTTGGAGTTTGCATATGCACATATTGAGCCAGGGAAAAAGATTCGTTGTCCGTGTGTCAAATGCAACAATATCTATTTCCGTACTCGGGATGATGTGGAAGCGGATCTGTATTATCATGGTATAGTTAAGTGTTACATTCCATGGGTATTGCATGGGGAGGAGTTTGAGGCAAGCACCAATGAAGATGACGATGAGGAGCCCAGCAGAGAAGATGAAGATGATCATGATGATATGCAAGAAATGATACATGATCATTACACCGCAACAACTATAAATGCTTGGATGGGGGAGGATTCTAGTAGTAACGAGAATGCGGTGCCTGACTGGGAGGTAGATAAATTTATGAGATTGTTGACGGATGCCGAACAGAAACTATATCCGGGTTGCGAGAAGTTCTCTAAGTTGTCGTTCATTGTGAAGCTATTGCACCTAAAGACACTTAATCATTGGAGTAGCAAATCATTCACCATGTTGCTTGAGTTATAAGGA
>QPKB01001103.1:0-14198 GCA_003546025.1 Camphora micrantha
AATTAAATTGGCTATGCCTATGTGTGCTAACCAGTTTACTTAAAAAGTCAAATGGTTCTCTCATATATTTCAGCAAATGAAGCATACAGACAGCCCAAAGCATATAATTTATTTAAGTCCTCTGTAGAAGAATCACCATCTTCACAGATGCTTGAAAATTGTGAAGCAAGCTCTAGTTTAGATCTGAACTCTTCCACGGTTACTCTCCCCTGGAAAAACAGAAATATCTCCAGACCTTATAAATGCATTCATTTTCGAGCCTGAATTAAGGACTTATAACTTGCTGCCTAAAATTGGACACTATTTATAGTTTAAGCCACGATGGCATCCAATATTTTAGGGCCCTACAGATTGACTCTACATCAAGGAACAACATCCCACCTTCCGTGAATGACTTAGTCGCAAAACCGCCTTTCAGTTCTGCCCAAAACTTTCTGGGCCAAATTCCATAGCCCAAAGGTTCGAACCCTCAAGAGGAGGGTTCGAACCTTCCAGACCTGGACAGCCCAAAGGTTCGAGCCACAAGAGGAGGGTTCGAACCTCTCTAGGCCAAATTCCAGACACAGAAAGTTCACAAGGTGGAATTCGCCAAATCCAGACAGCACAAAGGTTCGACCCTCAAGAGGAGGGTTCGAACCTTGCAGACATGCACTTTCCTTAACCAAATTCCAGACAGCCCCAAAGGTTCGAACCATAAGAGGAGGGTCGAACCTTCAATGAGTGGAGTGGAATCTCTAGACCTGCACTTCCTCCAAATTCCAGAACAAAGCGAACCATCAAGAAGGGTTCGAACCTTCAAGAATCTCTTAGGAGGTTCGAACCTTGTAGACCTGCACTTCCTGAGCCAAATTCCAGACAGCCCAAAGGTTCGAACCTCAAGAGGAGGGTTCGAACCTTCGATGAGTGGAATCTCTGCGGCCAAATCCAGAAAGCACAAAGGTTCGAACCCTTAAGAGGAGGTTCGAAACCTTGAGACTTGCACTTCCTGAGCCAGTTTCCATAGTTATCTAGAATACATCCAAAATATAAATCAAAATATGTTTCCCTCCTGGGTAAGTTGCTCGATTATACCAATCATAGATATGATTTGCTCTCTAAAGACAATCACTGGAATGCAATTCGCAAGTGAACAAAAGGATATGCAACAAAGACAAATTAATCTTGGCATGATGCATACCTGTCGATCGAGGTGAACAACATCCGTGTATTTTGGAATCACATACCTGAATTTAAAGAGAGACATAATGAGTTTTGAACATGTTTAATAACGACACATAGATGTGGAAACAGGAAATTGGAGTGTTTTTAGTTTTGTAAATTGCATTAACAACTACTTCTTTGCAAAATGGAAGTGAACAACTTTTCATATATATTTTCATTTTTGATATCTGCTTAGTAAATCTGAAACTTCTGAATAACAAATCAAATTTCAAACTAGAATAGTTTCTACATATTTAAGAAGGTTGATGACATAACCTCCCAATTAGACACAAAAACAAAAGAATCTTCCAACACACAAATGGAGCTATACAAGTGGAAGGTTTCAAGAGTAAATAGTTGTATATGTGTATACAAGAGCCCACATATTGTTAAACTCTATATCCACATCTGTCAAGTAACTAGGAAGCCCTAACACCTAAACGTAATTCACCACCAAAAACAGTCTGAAGTAGTGGCTTATCCCGAAATGGACTCAAAATGGAGCCCAAACAAAGGCTGAGATATTGGTGTAAATATGTAACCCATGTTCTTGGAAATCTATACTGATTTGTACTAGACAATGAAATTGAAGAATGGTGTACACCTAAACTTTCACACCAAACAGTCTAATGAATCCCGTTGGGGCTGTTCCTAGCTAGATTCACAATGGTTAGTATTATTCATCTTGTGAAAGCAGCAAAGTTGGAGAATTTTTATTAGCCAACAGTGTCACTCACGACACTTCCGTTTACCTATTGTGGGACATGGTTACGAACAAGTTAACTAAAATTTAATTGAAGCTCCGAATAGTGTAATGAGCCTATAATTAAACCCAAGCCAAAAATGACCTAAAGCCACCTAATTTAGTTTCAGGTTTTAGCATGTTAACCACCGATGGTATTTGGTTCTTCCAAGACTTATTAAAGGTGTCAATAACATGGAAATGTGACATCCAAAAAACAGGGAATAACATGCTTTCTAATAGGTATTTCGAATTCGTTGGTATGATATGCTAAGTTGTACATTTCTTGGAACTTCTGGTAGCATATTTGTCTCATCGTAGTTGTATATCTCATAGATTTCCAGGATCATGCTCTTCGACGGACGGCAGCAGTTAACAAAGGAAAGCTATAACGGATTCGTAACGATATTGTTTTCCATATAATTAGAAAAATGTCCAGAGGGATCATAGGTTCGAACCTTTTAGTTGAGGGTTCGAACTTTTGTAATTTGTCATTCCTTTGCCAAATTTCCAACGTGCGCAAGGGTTCTAACCCTTCGATAAAGGGTTCGAACCTTCGAATTTTACCCTTCCTGGGCCTTATTCCAGAGAAAATCAAAGGTTCAACCCTCTTTGCGCAATGTCCAAACTAGCCATCAAGAGCACTTTCGACTCCATTTTCCAGCAACAGCGGTGGTTCAACCTCCAAATCAGATTCGAACTTAGATTCCATGTTTTTTAAAAGTGCCTTCCCTTATAGCTGTGTGATAATTCAGCATGTACATATAATGTATACCTTGCATTCCATTTGACTACCTGATGTTGAAGGCCCAACAAGACATGAATCAGCATGTTACATAGAATGATTATCTCATAGTTGTTTGTAAATTCAGCATATACATATAATGTACATATAAATGTCACCTGATGTTAAAGGCCCAAAAAAGACATGAATCAAGAAAATAATAAAATCGAACATGGTTAATGTAAATGGTGCATCAACGAACCAAGTACCAAGTTTTTTGGACTTTTATAGAGGCAATAAATGAAAGAAAGGTCATTTTTAAGATCATAATGCTGAGCATTGCGGACTTGGGAATAGCCCAGATCACTGAATCCGAACTATAAAAATTACAAGTCACAAAAAATGATGAGGAACCACGCGAGCAAACATCTGAAAGTTCTCTGAAAAAACATTAGGTTCCAACAAGACATGGTGGAATCACACGACCATAGACAGGTGAATGCAAGTTTGTCCAAAAAATGAACTATAGTGTCAAACAATCTTTAACCGGTTTTGTACACATTCACTCTTTGTTCATCATCCACTTGACTCATGATAGTAAATTATTATCTTGTATTGTTGAGATGATAGTGTTTTGCATACTTTCAGTTATTAGATTTGGTTTAGTTGATTCTCCTTGAAGCAAAATTTTTACAGTATAGAACAACAATCGTATGCACTTTGGTCATTTTAGAACTTATATTATGAATCTTCCTACTTGAATATTATCTACTTATGAATCATTTCTACTTGTAATTATAACCAGAGGCATATTCAAAGATTGCCCTTGACAAGAAAAGCTAAGTAGTTCAAGCATCCATACACATTCTCAACTTCTTATACACTTCATTTGTGATGGCCTCTACTGTAATGGCCTCCGTTTATCAGGTTTCTTGTAGGGGATTTTTTCCGTTGGAAAGGCTTCTGAGAACAGCGGAGGCTCCTTCCAAATTTACAGGGGACAGATTAAGATCTGTCACCTAAAAAAAATACGATTGATTCAGCTATCAAATCTATAAAGCTCACTTACTGGTGGGGTCCATCCATAATACCGTCATTTTTGCTACCCTTGCCGTTCAATGGATGAGTGGATATGCATATATAAAAGTATTCCTTTACAAAGGTAAAGGATACAAATCTTCTAAACATTTGATTTTGATCGAGTATCCAAAGCTTTCTTAACCTTATGGACGAGAGCTTACATATCAAACCCACAAGGACGAAATCCATAACCAACGATTGCAATTCTATTAAGGATTAGTGCTGATATCTTCTTATCAAATTCTGACTACTATTCCCAGTATCCATAACCCAACGATACAATAGCTTTCTTACCTTACCGTTAAGCCGTCCTCATATTACTAATGTTAAATTCTGAAATACTGTCAATTTTCCACCCTACTCATTAGTTTCATCAAATAAAAAAATCACCAAGTCTCCAATCCACAAAGCCTAAATGATCATAATCATTTTTGCGGACCCTACAAGTCAGTTCATCAAATAAAAAATAATAATTAGTCCCTGATCCACAAAGCAGACCCCCAACAACCAAATTTCCATTGTAAGATATTCTCTACCTCTGAAGAAATCAAATGAAATTATTCTTTGATACGATATTCGTAACCATAAAGTTTTTTCTTTACTTACCAATTTTGGTGTCCAAAAGAAATCAGTGGTGACTTCATATTGAGATGCTAAAAAAAAATGAGAAGGAAGCACGATTTAAGGAAATTTTGATTATTGCTATATTTTATAATAACAATATCGTTTCAATAATTTATAAGTTCTTCACCAATTTTTGCACCATGCAGAAGAACAACTAATGAATGTATAATGAGTTGCATAAACAATGCGCAAAGACTTACGAATTCACATAGATGTTAATTTCAACTTCATTTATAGGACAACAGGATCATATAATCATTATTTATAGGCATGTTCCAAAACTCGTTTGATCCTGCACTATTGATGTATTTTAGTAGCTCATGTATTACACCAAATCCTTGGAATCTCAATAATATCAACTAGGCAATAAGTGTCAATAGTAATCATTGACCAAAACCAAAAAGTAGATGAACAAAAAGTAGTTCATTTGTCTCTGTTGTTCTACAAGTGATAATGTACTAGCAATGGAATTGCCTCCATTCCTGTAAATGACCATCGAGATTACATGTAGATAACCAAAGTGATTATTTTTGTGATTAAAAAAAGCCATTGATTATGATGACATAGAAGGTAGCAAAACGAAATAGCTGGATTAGGGACGAGCAATAAGGGAGGGAAAATGATTTGGTGGGGGGGTGGGGGGGGAGGGGTTTAAACACTATTCATTCAGCAATCAAATCTCTAAAGCTTGTTCGATCAGATAAAATTATTGCTTCTTAACCCTTCCCATTCATGAAGATAGAAATCTACGTCTGTCAAAGTCTTCATATCCAAACTTAAAGAATATATACAAATCTCTAAGTATTGGAGTTAGTTCGAGTATCTATATCTTTTAGTTGTCCTTGTCGACGAGAGCTTATAGAGTAGACACAAGCTAAAATCCATAACCCGTCTCAATGTAGTTATACTTTGGATGGTTGTTGCTGCATATGTCAAGTAAGTAACGAAGAAAACCCAATAGGAATTCATAGCATTTAACAACCCAAAATTTTTTTTTTAGTGGTTACTCATTTATCTTAAACATTCCCTCAAATCTTTAAATACTCATTCTCATATGTAGTCTCATTCCAAGAAAGAGCTAACAAAAAACACAGACTAGTATAGATGTAGGTTTCTAATAGCAACAATACATTTATCAGTTGAAAAATTGATGGAAAGCAATGCAATAACAAAATTACTATCAATCAGCGGTGCAAAAAAAGTTACTTTATAACTTAGGAAAAAATTACTATCGCATAGAAAGGCATGGATGCATTCCAAACCCAATACAGTTATATTAAAGAAACAGAGCATGAGAAGTTGATACTACCAAAAAACTGTTAAGATGGTTAAATCGAGACCCATATCCAAAAAAAGTAAATCAAACAAGAAAATATGTTAGTGGGACGTCAAGTTTCATGGCTGAATATTTTTTCGTCAATATTATTAGTGGGAGCCATTCCATGTACATTTCGAGCTGTACTATTTATGGGACATGTGCTACACGAGAGTTAACCAAAGCATCTTGATGCTTGGAATTGCGTAATGAGCCTATAGTTGAACTCAAGCCAAAATTGACATAAGGTCACGCGATTTAGTTTCAGGTTTTAGCATCTTAACTACCGATGTCTTTTTCAATACATCGTATTGACGGCCTACACATTGAAAATGTTAATAACAAGGAGATGCGACATCAAAAAATAGGGAACGACTACATTTCTAATGGTACTTCAAATTTTCAGGAAAACCCATGACAGAAAAGAACAAAAAATCACCCAAACAATTACTATGCATGGCAAAAACCCAAGACGCCAATTCCCAAGAGAAACTAATAGGAGCAATTAAGACCGAAGGAAAAGTTCGAAAGGAAACAGAAAACGAAATTTAAACGGAAGGAGATTTTAAGACATTGAAAAACAAATCTAATGAAAGATAACGATATCGTTTCAGTGATTTTTAGGTTCTCGTCAAATTTTTTGCATCCTACAACAACACGATAATGAATGTATAATGACATGCGATAAGCAATGAAAAGACTTACGGACTCACCCATTTGTCATCTCAACATCATTCATAATGAGAATATGATCACTACCATTGTAAATATGAGTGATTTTAAATTTCATTTGATACTACACTCTAAACGTCTTTATCGTTCTAGCCATTATAGTTAGTCCAAAGCTTGTGTAATCTCATATTATCAACTATTTTGAAAACGGCCGATTAGTGATTCTATTACCAAACCCCGAAAATAGATGTCAAACATGAGTAGTCATATTTTCATTCTTTTTCTACACATGATAATGTACTACAAGTCATAATTGCTAGACATTGTGTAAGTGACAATCAAGATTATTTGTACATGAACAAAGTGATTATTTACTAGAAGAGCGAAGCCTCGATGACGATGAGGAAACGAGTGGGGAAAGGAAATAACTGGATTGGGGAAGGAGGCAATAAGGGATAGAAGAAGATGGGGGGTGGGGGCTTACAGACGTAAATGATTTCGGGGGGGGGGGCGCGTAAAGAGTGTAGATTCAACTATCTAATCTCTATAGCTCGATCGATCCATAAACTATTAGCTTCTTCCCCTTGTCATTAATTGAAGATAGAAATCTACACATTCGAATTCTTCCTGTCCAAACTTAAAAGGATATACAAATCTCCAAGTATTGGATTTTGTTTTATTATCTAAATCTAACTTAACTTATCAACGAGAGCTTATAGAGTAAACCACAAAGGCAAAAATCCATAAACCATTTAAATGCATTTTCTTACGGTCGTTGTTGCCTGTGTCAAGTAAGTAATGAAGAAATCACACAATTTCAAAGAGATTGTAAGAATTCACTAACATTTTAACATCTAAAAACAATACATACTACTCTTCTATCTTAATCATTCCCTCAAATCGTAAATACTCATTCTCATGCATAATCTCATTTCAAGAAAGAGCATAACCAAAAAGATAACAAGTATAAAATTAGGTTTCAAATATAGCGCAACCATATATTAATTTGTGTTTTTAAATAGTGAACAGCAGCACAATCCAAAATTGTCATCAAGTATTTTAGCAGAAAAGGTTACCATATATCTAAATTTTTTTTTTTTTTACTATCGCATAGAAATGCACGGCTGAATTGCAAAACCAATACATTCATATTAAAGAATAGAACATGGTAAGTTGATATAGGCCAAAAATTGTCAAGATGATGAAATCGAGGCCCATATGCAAATAAGTAAATCAAACAAGATTCAAATAGTAAAGAACAACTACAGGATGGAGAAGCCAAGCATTACAAAAGCTCCCAGTTTTTAGATTTTCAAATGGCCATTGATCCATTCTTAGAAATACATTCAAACAAACAGAGCATTGAATGCAGGGAGTGCCCATGCACATGCTACAACAAAAAATGGAGATTATGCAAGTTCTCACCTCTCTTGGCTAGAAACCCTCTTTCATTTGTAGGATTTTCTCCATCAACTACGGCGACGAGAGAGCATCGCTGGCTGCCGGTGTGAGATGATCCGAATGGAATCACCGATTGGGGTGAAGACAGAAAGGACGAGGGAAAGAGAGAGCAGGAGCCAAGGGGAGAGAGGAAGTGAGAAAGGAGGAGAGAGGGAAGAAGAGGATGCCGGGAGGAAGGAGATAAAGAAGTCGGAGAAGACCATGCAGAGAGGGAGAGGGCAGCGAGAGGGAGAAAGGTCTTGGGCGGGACGGGAGAGTGAGAAAAGATGGAAAAAATGGGGGAATCGAAGAAGTCATCAGCAAAGGGAGGGGTAAAAGAGTCGCAAAAGGACTGTACGAACACCCAAAATGGAAAAATACATGTATATTTTAGTTTTTAAAATGGCCAAATACATATGTAAGCATCACACTTTCTCCTGAGTGATAATCACAGCCCAAAGAAAATAATCAATTGAGGCAACCGTTGGTTTGTAATGAGTATTAGAGGTGAGTTTACGTGAATCTACAATTAAAACTCTTAACAAGCGTCTATGCTCGCAACCTCATAAAAATCGTTCTCCTCAGATATCAAACAGCATCGTCTTCTCGATTCTCTCATCAATAACCCTAGAGAATAAAAAAAAACCCATGTCTTTGACTTCTTCCAAGTCGTGCTTCACAACTTCACTACCTGAAAAAACATGCAGATGCTCATGCTTGCGTGTTAAAATGAACAGCTAACTCTAGCACCGACTTCAGCTCACCTACATTCTTTACTAAGTTTAATAACCATGCAGCTTGAAGGTAAATAAAGAATTATTTGCGTCTAATTATAAAGGCTTCATGTTCTCACAAGCATAATCAATCATGGTCAACAAACACACGGAGAGCTCTGTTAGACTAATACCCAACTGATTAATTCTTTATTAGTGTAATTTAATTCTTTGTTTAGAAGATAAATATAGTCTGGTTAATAGCATTAGAAACCACTTTAGTTTGGATTATGTTCAATAGACATGAGTTCCGGTTGGAAAAATCGATAGTTTTGTCATTCGCATAGTGAAAATGTATCTCAAAGTTTTCAGAAAGAGTGCTCTAACTATACACTACAAACAACTTTTCACACACTGCATTTTTTTAAAAAAAAGTTTAAAATTAAAAAATTCCTAGACTAACCCCTCTCCTTCTTCCTTCTCCTCATCTCCCTCTCCCTGCTCCAGCCACCTCTGTCCGACGCCGATCCCTCTCGCTCTTCTTCTTCGTCACCCTATCTCTCCCCACCAACGACAAGCCCCCGCCCTCCCTCTCCTTCTCCTTTCCCCATAACCCCTTTCCGCAACCCCGTCCCTATCACCCTCTATCTTCCCGGTTTCTCTCCTTTGTACTTTCTTCTCTTTACTCCAGCCTTCGCCTATGCTGTTCGCCCCTACCAAATCCTCCCCCACTGCTTCTCCTCTCGCCCATCGCCCCGCCTCCCTCTACTCCTCTGCGTCCAATCTCTTCCCTACACCTTCCGGCCCCGTCCGCCAGTCAAGATCACCCTTACCCTCCCTTTTCTCCCCTTCTGCTTTAGCAACACTGAAAGGATGGTGGGTGGCAGCAGGGCGGTGAGTGGTTGTGGATGGGCATGAGTTGGTGTGATGGGTGCGTCGGAGCATTGTGGAGAGAGAGGGAGAGGGAAAGTGTGAGAGGGAAGAGAGTGGAAGGGAATTTTTGGGGATTATTTTTATTTTTAATTTTAAACAAAAAATATACATTGTGTGTGGAAGACAAGTGTTGTTTGTAGTGTGTAGGTAGCATGCACTCTTTTGGTAAATATGTTGATTGAGTCTGTTAAGTAGATTTAAAGACACCGTACTCAATCTGTCGCTGAAAGTCATCTCATTTTAACCGTTTACTTTTTACTTAAGATATGGAAAAAATAGTTGTGTATTTTAGAAAAAGTTGAGTTTATGTCACACATTGTGGCCCCATTTAGAAGGGCGTTGGGGTTGGCGAGCATCCACCTAGAGAGATGCAGGAGAAAATTCTAAAGGGCTGAGTATGCAGTGGTACATAAGTCCCACATCGAAAACGACACAAATCTTGATCTGGTTATGTATGTGTGTGACTTGGCCTTAACTTTTACATAAGGTTTTATTTAAAACCGTGAAATAAGATTGAGTTGAAATCCCATGAGTCAAAGCGGACAATATCATAGGAACAGTGGGTCCATGTCGTTAACTCTAACAGCACATTTTTATGTACACGTCCTTTCCACGAAAGAGGAAGCTACCACATCAGTAAATTCCATAGAAATAGAAACCTTGGAAAGGGATTTTAGTGGAATTTACAAATTCATATTTGTGCAAATTTCATTTTCGTGGATTCTTTATTGTAGATGACATCATTGCAACGAAATACATACCCATCACAGAAATAATCATCATATCATATACCTAACGAATCAAAGAAACAAAATATCATAATTAGTATTCAACCTGGTGAATGTTTAGGGTTAGATTGGAAAAAGAGTGAAGAAAATGAGATTATTACATGTGGATCAAGTCTCTTTAGGAAACAGAGTTCCCATACCACCATCATAGAGAAACTCAATATCCAGACATAACCAAGGAAAATGCTGAACCAGACAAGAGGCGTTTACCGTAGTAGATGTTTCCTCACCAAATGCATGAAAAATGATTTTCCACGGAAACCGAGCCACTGCCAATAGATGGGACTGGGGTGTCTTGTGTTCACCCGGAGTTCCGTGAGTGATACCAGTGATCACTGATCCAAAGCACTGGTAGATCCCACACTTTAATTGAATGAAAAGCCACACAATGGACTGAAAAGTCCCTCTTGACAAGTCATGTAATGAAAACACATTATGGCATGAAAAGTCACCTCAAATGATAAGCCATCTAATTAATGAGTAAAACACTGGAAATCAATGAAATGAATGAATATATAAATGAATGAACATGAATGAATGCTCCTTTGGAAGAACTGAAGATGAAGTGAATACTATTGTAGTTAATATATAGTAATTGATATTACTTGACTCCATTAGAAAATTCCTATATGTACATGTATCGAATTCGTCTAGGAATATGACTAATTCGTATAGAATCGTTTAAATTGTGTAAATTGAACAGGGTCTATTTCTATGAACGATAGCATGTACTAGCATAGATCTTGTATTATTACATTGTGAAACCGTCGTATTCACAGTCTTATTAATGGACATTACAGGCCAATGCCCGTGCCGTATGATCACAGCAGTGCCGCGTCGCATCAGCAGAGAGCTCAATTCAATACTCCAGGAGTTGACTAAAGTCGATATAGACTTAGAATCGCGAATACGAATGAATTAGATAACATTTTGGAAATGTTTGAGAGAAACTTTTGTGTATCATTTTTGGAATGTAAATAGTTGTCATCTTGCATGGTATTATTGATATGCAAGTGTTATGGCAGGAATAGGACATGAAATGTTAATTGTATGTAGTATGAACCTAACTCTTATGTAAAGGACCTCGTACAGTTTCATTGGTTCATCACCAATGCTGTATTTTATTATATTCCACAAAAGGTACTTTTGACAAGCCATTATTGATTGTCTGATCGCTTTGATTGAATTTCGAGAGAGGTTATTAATTTAGCGAGGTAAAATCTATTCGGAGTTACGAAGTGAAGATATGGACACGACGCAACCCGGGAGAGTGTTGTGATTTTGGAGTAAACCGGTATCTGGGCCCCACGAGGTCTTGAAACTAGTAAGATGTTTCAATAATGAGAAAACACGTAAGCATCCATATTCTTTCCTTTCGAGAGGTATCAGCTCAGATGAAAACATATATAGGCATAATGCAGGAGTTACTTTTTTCTAATTTTTCATTCTGCCATTCAATATAATTTTTCTTGGTTTGTCATTCCATCAGATGTAAATTCTTCTATTCATTTTCTACTTTATATTATTTCGCAATTCTTATTCTTCTCCCTCTTGAGTCATCCACGATCCTACATTTGTAGAGGTTTCATAATCGTTTAGTTTATGTATATGCTTTTAGACTAATTGAATTGGGGCTTTTTCTTTGTAATGAGATTTGATTTGCTCTCTATTATACTGGGGGTTGAATTACTGAAGTGGGGATTTTCACTTACTGAAGGGCAATCAATCACGGTTTAATTTTCATTGAATTGAGGTTTTCAAATATTAGTTTCATCTAATTTAAGGTTTTCAATTCAATGAAAGAGGGTACCCACGGGCCCTCCCGAAGTGTACCCAGCCTGGTTCAGTCCTCAAACGAGGGCCCTTTTTTTTTTTTTTTTTTCGTCTTTAGAAAATTTGGAGAGTCAAGCTTGGACAAAATCTTTCCAAGCCCTAAATTTAAGGATTGGGGCATTTCTCTTAGTTTTCTTAGCTATATATATATATATATATATGAATATATGTGAGGTGTGAGTTTTATTTGAGTATTGAAAAGGGCACTTTAGCCTAAAAAGATTCCTAAGATTTGGGTATCCTGTTTGGCAAAAATTCAAATTCATATCATTCATAATTAGCAAGTAAGTGGAATTTTCTTACAATTTTTTAGTAAAAACCCCTGACATGGATATCCTCGTGGTACTTTTACCCAGCAGGACTATTTCCTAGGACGCATCCAAGATCCGAAAACACACATGCACAAGGTAAGTCTGATGTTTAAGTTTTATAATTGTTTTCCCTTTTCATTTGGGGTTATAGTGAGAGCACAACGTTTATAAGTTCACTACCATGAACTTTAGAGAACAGTTAAACCTGATTGACCTGCATTCATCATGCCTACAATTTAGTTATACTGGTAACTCAAAGGCTATCTTAATCAATGATCCGTCATTTATGCATACCTATAATGGAATATATATATATATATATATATATATTTCCCGTGTTTACTAAAACCTGCAATGGATTTTTGCATACCATTGTCCTGTGGCCTGGCCTGCATGTGGGTTTACTGGCCAATGTTGCTGGCCCTCCCAGCCCAACATGGTTTACACAAAAGAGTACGAGTTTTGTTAAATGAACAAAGTCGATCTGGGCTACCATTTAATCTGAATCCAAGCATGAATACTAGGAAAGATGGTAGAAATAGTCTGGGCTTGGACATTCTTTGACCCAGCCCAATCTGGCCCATGAAGTCCTTAAAAAGATCTAAATTAGAGCCTTCATTGGGTTCGATTAGTCATCTTTTCCTTACCATTCCAGGCTTGGAAATGCATTATCTATAAACGAAAATCTTATGTGCTTGACTGAAGAATTCCTTTTGCAAAGCAAAGAATGGGGTTTCTCCTCACTCCTTCATCCTTCTCTTCCTCACGAGTCATAAAGAGAATGGGTTATTCCAGTGTTTCTTTCTTAGAATTTTCTAGGTGTTGCTTGGTTAATACTTCAGTAGGAGATGGCGTCAAGGTATACATCAGACAAATGTGGACCCATGTGTTTTTTGTTTTGGTAAAGGACCCATGTGTGATTTGCACAATGAATGAAAGAAACAATCAAAGATTGGAATAATTTCAAGTCAAAACACTCACCTGCAAAATCATTTCAGGCACGCAATGGATCGCACGTTCCAAAGAGAGAGATCGGGCTCACTAGTCCCAACTAAGGATGCATATATAGGGTCACATATTAAGATTTAATCGGGAGATTCACTCATGGTTTTAGCTTAGCTTAATCAGACGTGAGTCTCGTGAGAGGCAGGCCATATCATTCTTCAAGACCTAAATCGGTATGAAAAAAACAGAGACTTTTACTAGCGGAAAAAAATTGCTTCCCGCTGGAAGTTTTTTAGTGCCCTAATACGTTTTTCACCGCTAAAACATTATTTTTATGCTAGACGGTCAATTTGGAATATAAAACAGCACTTTAGCGGCTGTTTTAAAAAACGCCATGTGTTAGGCATAAGTGGTCCACATGACCACAAGTGGAAAATTGTTAGACGTAAGTGGCCCGGTTTGGAAGTGTGGTGGACCTTTAACTGTCACCAAAATAGTTCAATTTATGAAAAACGTATAGGTATCAATTGGAATTTTCAGATTTTGAGATTGTTACACATATATGGTCATAATTGAGCCACTTTGGTGACGGTTTGTGGGCACCCATCAGGCTTCCATTACAGACCACTTCGCCTAACAATTTGTCACTGTGGTCATGTGGACCAACTTATGCATGTCTAATACTTTTTTGTGACAATTTTTTCTTTTTTTTCGAACCGCCGCTAAAAGTACTTGTTTATATTTCAAATTGACCATCTAAGCATAAAAACAATGTTTTAGGCCATATTCACGTCAAACAAAAAGTACTTTTAGTGGGCAAAACGCGGTTAAAAGACTCTTCTTTGTAGTGCTATTAGGGGTTCCAAGCACGAGCTTTC
>QPKB01001104.1:0-14192 GCA_003546025.1 Camphora micrantha
CTCTCTCTCCCCTCCCCCCCACCTCCCCCTCCATCCTCCTCCTCTCTCTCTCCCCTCCCCCTCCATCCTCCTCCTCTCTCTCTCCCCCCCCCCCTCCATCCTCCTCCTCTCTCTCTCCCCCCCCCCCCCCTCTCTCTCATTTTCCTTGGACAACTCGTACAGAGTAGACACGCATGCACTGACATGGACATGAGCATTCACACTCTCTATCTTGAACGGACGGAGTGCATGTATGCCAATTTAGATCGTCCAACTACCAATTGTATCATCTTGTCATTTAGCTTACAACGGAGAGCTGAGCCTCACTCCACAGCAGGGATCAGAAAAAAAAAAAAAAAAGACTCTGCTTTGTTTAAACTTCTAAACTAGAGTGGCATTTAAGATGTTTGGACCCTCACCCAATCAAATGAGAAGGTTCACACTTCAGATCCAGCATTTTTCATCTTGAAAAGATGCCCCAACCCAAAGTATCTGCAATATGCATTGTATCAAACCATTACTCTATGTGAAGATTTTTACTCTATGTGCATTCATTCAGCCAATTTTAATCGAAAAAGGGATCTCTCCTAATTCTCTACTTGGTTTCGAGGGGCTACGCTCCATTGATATGGAACCTCAAGTTAATTACCAGCACTTCAGACACCAAATCTGGAGTGCGAAATTATTTCTTGTCACAGTGCGAGTATGAAAAGATGTTTTCCGATGGGCTGTGTCCTGTCCTACCCACCTTTTTCAACCCACGAATAGCCACAGTTGCAGCTCTTTCAGATTCCGGCTTTACTATCGTATAAAGACTAAACATACTTGTTGTTTCAGACTGCACCGAAATAGATAAACAATGGGAAAACATGGAACCATCTCTTGGCTAAATCATGTCCAACCTTTCCGATTATCTTATCATGCCAATGAATTCGGACACAAAAGGCCCCAAACACATTCTCACGGGCATGAAAGTGAGACTCAACATCACCTCTGTGAATTGTTGTTGCATTGTGTGAAAATACTCAGGCTGTATAACATTTAGCCAGACTCTGGGTCAGGTCTAGCTTATTAATCTTTGGGCCAAGGAAAAATGCGGGCCTGGGTTCTTCCCATCGCCCCAAAAGGCATGACATGACAAAAAACAACCATCGATTTCTCATTTCATCACATTCCCTGATTCGCAAGTTGCAAGGTCTCACTTATACACTGAAGGACTGATCACTCACTTATGCAGTGAAGGGACTGAATCACTTTAAAATAAAGAAACGAGGTTAATCAAAAGGTATCACTAAATTTCAAATTTACCTTTCTTAAATAATAATAAAAAAAAAGTAAAAACAATACCTTCTCATGTTACTAAATTAAAAAAAATAAGTCTTTTCTTTTCTACCAAAAAAAGTTAAAATTACAGTATTTGTATCACTAAAGACAAAAGGCATCTTACATGGGTTTTCATTTGATTGCTTGGGTAATTTACTTGGTTTGAATGAAGTGAGAAAATGGTCAAATCAAGAATTTTTTTCCCTGTATGGTCGATATCGACCATATAACTGAAAGGCATTTTTCTCTGCATGGTCGATATCGATCATATCGCGAAATAACAAAAAAAAAAAAAAAAAAAAGACGAAATGGGTTTTCTTCTTTGGTTGCTGGTGTTGTTCCATGGCCAGGTGGGTCTGTTCAAAATGAGAATCTATACCCAGGTGGGTCTGTTCCAAATGGGGTTGAATGTGAATTTTCTCAACAAACTCATCAAGATATTAGTACTGAGATTACATACTCTAATGGGTTTTGTTCTGATTTTGATTTTCATCCTCCATCCCCACTACAATGGCTGGCCGGAATATGTTTGGCTGTTCAATAGCCAATTCCCTTTCGATTCATTTGGGTATGCTGGGAAGATAAAGAGATGAACTTTGGAATTCAGTTACAGAGAAATTCAGCAAGAAGCTTTCGGGTTGGAAAGGTACCCGCCCTATTAGGTCAAGCTGGTCAGGTCTTTTTTTTTAATGAAATCCACTCTTCAAAGCTTGTTATAAATAAATGTCCATTTATAAATAAATGTTGGGGAAGTTGGGCTTGCTGATTGATCCCTATGAGTTTCCAGACGTGGACCGCCGGGAAGGATTGATGGGAGCAAGCAGCTATTTGTATCATGAAACCAAGTGGCAATATTAAATAATTCCCGGATACGATTAGATATTATTTCATTCATCGATTGAGGGATGACGAAACTGAGAAGGCCACCTCCCTTCTTCTCTCTCCTCAATAGTCGCTGATCAGTCTATGGGCTCTGATCCTATTGCCCACCCCAAAGCAATCAGTTTTAGAACTTTTAAGTCACGCAACAGAATGTGATGCAAATGTAACCGCTCTCCCATCCACCCACCAGTAGAATGGAAGGCGGGGATAGGGACGGATTTCTTGATGCTTCTGCTACCGACGCCAGACATAATTGATTGGCAGGCTGAACTGGACGGACTGATTGAATTGGAGGGGACGGCCCCACGAAAGGATGGAAATATCGGACATCGGACAAATAGGAGGATTTTTCAGCTGCTTGCAAGAACAAGAATAGCTGAAAATGAGCAAATCGGCTCTTAAAGATTTGACTGGAGGACTAGAGGAATCCGGTAAAGAAGGGGAAGGTGGGACGGGACCGCATAAACTACTCTGATCTCAACTCATCTCGAAGAGGAGTAGACAGGAATTCTGGGGACATAAAGGATTATCCGCATAATGGTCGATATCGACCATTCGCTAAACGACAAAAAAAAAATAAATACAAAATCGTACTTTGAGGACCTTATCCATAAATACTTTGTTTCTAGGATTTCAATAGTGGTATGGAGTCCTTAGGGGTCCTACACCGTAAATTCCTCTTCAATAAACCTCCAGATACTCACTCTTTGGCGCCTACTTTTCAGAGTGATTTGAGCTCCTCTTTGACTGTGGTCAAACCTTCCAACTGCTCTACACCAGGCTGGGCCTCCTTGTTCTCTCCGAAGGCAGAACTGTAAGATCTCCTATAGTTCATGGAGCCACTGTCTTCTTCCTCCAATGCAAAACTCAACTGTGACCTTCTTGAGGATGATTTAGAAGATATATCTGAAAAATGGGCCAACTCTCTGGTTGGGTTCTTTGTCGGCAAGAGGCCACACTACTTAGCAGTGAAGGCTTTTCTTTCCAAAGCTTGGAGGGTTCAAGATGGTTTTGAGCTTCATGCCCTTGAAAAAGGTTTTTACCTATTCAGGTTCAGGACCTTGGTTTGTTAATGGTCATCCTCTTATGCTAACAAAATTTACTGAAAACCTTAACCTTTAGAAGGAAAAAAAAGACTCAATTCCAATTTGGGTTAAATTTCCAAACCTTAAGCTGAACTGCAGGTCCCAAAACTGTCTCTCTAAATTGGCTAGCTATATAGGCAAGCCTATTTGTATGGATAAGCTCACAGCCACTGGTCAGAGATTGGCATTTGCTAGAGTCTTGGTTGAAGTAAATGTTGATTCGCCTTTCCTTGATTCGATCAAGGTTGGATACAGAGGGGGTTCTTTTGAGCAAGCAATTGAATATTCATGGAGGCCTAAAGCATGCAAAACCTGCAGAACTTTCAATCACCCCCACGCCTCATGTCCTAGACAGCCAATTATTCCTAAACAGAAAGAAAAAAAGACTTGGGTACCAAAAAAGTCTTAACCAGATCCAAATCTGGCATGTCATCCTTCTCCCTTGATTAAAAAAAAGGATGCTGAAAATTGGGAAGCAGTCAAGCAAGGCCGTTCCAAAAACCAAAGAGGTAATTCCTTCACTTCTCCAATCTGTGATCAGGGTAATAAATTTACAGTGCTGAGTGACTTAGAGGGTAACTCAGACGAATCTGATGTTGAAATTCTACAAACTCATAATCTAATTGCTCAAAAAATTTTGACAGCTATTGACCAGCCAATTCAGGTGACTGATCTTGCTTTGGGGGTGTCCCAACCCTCTGCAAATACTCAATGAATTTCTTCTCATGGAACGTTAGAGGCCTAAACAGGGCCTCTATGCAGCATGAAATAAAGAGTATAATATCAAGGCTCCATCTTAATTTTGTTGGGTTAATTAAAACTAAAGTAAGGAGAGTAATAATCTCAATATCAAACAGTTTTTTCTACCAAAATCCTGGTTGGATTTCTCTAATGTTAGACACTGCAACACTGCCAGAATATGGCTTTGTTGGAACCCAGTGATCTTGGTTACCATTCTTGAGGATTCGGAGAAACATATCCACTGTAAAGTTCAACACTTTGGAGAAAAAATTTATGTTACCATTTGTTATGGTGCGAATGCTGGCCAAGACAGATCCAAGCTCTGGGATTCTATATTTCAATTTCTCACCTCCTTTATGCAGATGATGTTATGATATTTGCAATGGCTCATATTCAGGTGGCTGGTCATACCAAGAAACTTCTTGAAGATTTCCGTTATTTCTCTGGTTTGGAGGTAAATGAAAGTAAGAGTTCCATCTTATTCTCAAATGTCGATGTGGAAGTAAGAGAGGCTGTCTCTTCAATTCTAAACTTCAAGGAAAAACAATTTCCAATGAAATACCTAGGCCTTCCCCTTTTCTCTTCTCGGCTGAAGCTATTTGAGTGCATTCCTCTAATTGAGAAAATCAGGAAATAATTGTCTGGTTGGAAATTTGCTCCGCTTTCCTATGCTGGAAGAGTTGAGCTGATCAACTCAACACTTTCCTCCTTCAACATTTGACGGGTTGCTACTTTCATTCTTCCAAAGAGCTGTATAGATCTCATTGAGAAACATGTCAGGAATTTTTTTATGAGGCAATTTTCAAGATCATATGAAGCTTCACATGGTTTCCTGGAGGTAGATTTGTTGTCCTTTGAATCAAAATGGGCTGGGCATTAGGTATATCAGGCACTCTGCTGAATCTTCCATCTAAAGGCAAGTGTGGAACATTGCTTCTAAAAGGAATTCATTTTGGGTGGAGTGGGTTTACAACACCTACATCAAGGAAAAATGTTTTTGGGATGTGGACTATGTCTCCTCTGCTTCTTGGGGTTGGCGTGGTATTCTTGGTGGTAGAGCTTCAACTCTGCAACATATCAAACACTTGATTGGTGATGGGAAAAATACTCGATTCTGGTTAGATCCTTCGCTTCCCGGCAACAGGTTGATAGAGCAATTCGGAGCCAGAGCTGCTTATCATCTAGGCTTGGGTAGAGATGTTTTGGTGAGCCATTTCATCACAAATGGTTGCTGGACTTTTCCGCAACTCTTTTTTTCTCGGCTTGCAACCATCTTCTTGTTTGTCTCTTTGATGCCCAAGCCTTCTATAGATTTCTGTAATGAGGTAGTCTGGTCTTCCTCCGCGCTAGGTGACTTTAGCTTAAAGTCTACCTATCACGATACTGCTCAGCATGTTTAACTCTTCTTAGTGCGATCTTCTTTGATTTAAAGGGAGTATAAACAAGCACTGTATAATCACTTGGTTGGATTTTCATAATGATTTGAAGACTAAAGATGTTCTAGCAACTAAGCAGATTTTCCATGACCCGATTTGTGTGCTTTGCAATTGCTCTCTTGAAAGCTACAGACATATCATGACTGCTTACATCTACAGAATGAACATTTGAGATTTTATAGTTGCTTATTTTGGTGCTACTGCCCAAAGAGATTAGCCCATTATTGAGAAAATGAGAGATTTCATTTCTAATTGTAACCATAGGAATGAAGATGATATTGTTGTGGTGAAGTTATGTTTCCCTACAATTACTTGGCATATATGGCATGAGCGTAACTATCGGATTTTCAGGAATAAAGATCAACCTTGGGAGGCTGTCCTCTATGATACGAAAGCCTAGATTCATTTGAGAGCAAATTACCTCAATCTTGTAGTTTCTTCCCACATTGCAGCAGCTTTGGACCTATCTGCACACTCAAACCACACTCTTACTAAATCTATCCCATTTAGCTCTTCAAATTGGAATCTTCTTCTTTCTTCTAGAGATAATTTTACAGTGGGCTTCTTTAGGAGAAAAAACAAACTCTATTATTTGGATAAAGAGTTAAAGACTGTTGCTGGTAGTGATCTTTTCAATGCAGCTTCTACTCTTCTTAAAGAAGCTTCTAAGTATTCCAACTCTCTAGTGGTGCTGGCAGACAAAAAATTAATCAGCTCTGCTCTTATCAACCCAAACATTTCTCCTTGAAAACTTAGGTTCCAAGCTCGCAGGATGGCTCTCCTTTTCACTAGTCTTAACTCAACCATCTGCTCTCATTTTGACAAAGAAGCTTCTGCTTGGTCATGGTTTGCAGCTCAGCTTATAAATCACAATTGCATCATCAATGGCCCCACTTAATGCTATGTGGGTTTGTTGGCTCCGACCATGTGGGTTTGTTATTTTAGCCAGTTTTAAGTTTCCAATTATCTTTGTTTTCTTTTATGGTGTTGTGGGTGGTTGTGCTCATGGTACCTAAAAACTATTTTTCTGTTGTATATTTTTGTCTCCTTAATATAAACAAATCTTAATTTGAAGAAAAAAAAAAAAAAAAACGGACCTGTCAAAGGAAAGTGTTGAAACCCTTGTTCAAGTAGAACCTTGTCCAACATTCATCTATAAGTCCCATTTAAACCTGGCCATCCCTAGTTTAATATAACTTATAATTGCATTGGTAACACAGGAGGAAAAATCAAGTTAGGTCCAGCCCATTATATTTTATTATCTTTCTTAAGATAGGCGAGCGAACTGCAAGAGGTTTAAGACTTTCAAAAGAGTTGATCCACATATGCTGATAAATACATGAAATACTATCTTTCAGTTTTCAAGCAAAAACTTAGGCTTTTCTAGCCTACATTTCCAAAAGAGAGGATTTCAATACAGGACTTAAGTTTTAATGAGATTTCAAATCAGGACAAAATAAAAAAGTGATTTCAAAATAAGACATAAGTTTTCTAAGAAGCTTTCAAATCAGGACATTCGGTGTAAAAACCATCCCAGCGGCCTATTCTCTCCCCCCCCCCCCCCCCATTTTTCTCAAAATCTCCAAAATACGCTTCTATCTTTTGAATGAAGTAAACCCAAACAGAGAAAATCCGACACTCATTCCTTCCATTTCTTCTTATTGCCTCCCATTCTTTCGTCTCCACCTCTTCTTCTTCACTGTGACCATCGGCGACCACTGCCAATCTCAATATACTTCTTTTCCACTCCCCTCTCTCTTTCCTATTTTTTCCACCCTTGTTCTTCTTCCTCACTCCCTGTTTCCACTTTCTCTTCTCCACCGATCTAGACTCTAGTTAAGGAAATCTGCAGTTGGAACTCTCTTTTCCTTTCTCTCATCTGTATTATAACATAAAAATCATAGTGATAGATGGAAAAAGGCACATTAGGTCCTTGCTTTTAGTCCCAGCACATGCATCATTTTACTTGGTGCAAGACAAGTGAAGTGTACTACCCTTACCTTGAAGCTCAATCTCCACTTTACACATTCCAGTAACCTAGCATTCCCAACCCCAATACACTAACAGGTGTCATTTCCGTGTTGCATGTTTTTGTTTTATTCTCTATATTTAGTTCAGCCGGTCTACATGTCCCGGGTAGAATTTTCCTATTTAGTTTGTTATGAAGGTTAAGCATATAGAGTTACAGAAAGCAGTCTGTATCTTTTTATATAATCTCATGGCCCGTTTGTGGTAATCATCATCGCACCCATCCATCAAGCTCTTCTATGTCAACTTCATCTACTGGGATTATCATAGTACAACTGTATCATCAAAATTCCATGTATTTTTGTTAGATGATCGTCAGCGAGGTAGGGTGCACACATGTGGTGACATGAGGACAGTTTAAGGTTCTGCAACTGGGTCCCATCTAGGTGTACATGGTTTAGGGAAAAGCTATTGGTGGGGCCCTAAGTACCAAACTGTACAACCCACCTCTTGCTTCACGCGTCCCTCTTCATTCTCCTCTCCCTCTCTATGCTGTGTCTCATTTCTCCAACGGGGTCGTTTGCAGTGGCGGTCCTAAGATTTTTATTTGGGTGGGGCAAAATTTTTATTTAACTTTGCTAACTTTTTTCACATTAAAAAAATCAAAAAGAAAATATATTACATTATGAGAGACACAAAACCTTTTTCCATGCTCATATCTCTTGCCTAATTAAAGGGCCCTCCCATTGTCTCTCCCAAATTCAGGTGATCATCAATTCATCCCAAAGGAGTTTTATTTCAATCTAAAAAAATTGTTTGCCTGCACTTACCTAGTTCTAAAAGGAATTCTCTATAGTTGGTCATGGCTCATGGCAAACAAGAAAAACTTTTACTTAAATCTAACTCAAGTTATCAAATATATAAATCCTAGGCCTGATTTATTTGTGAATTGAAGATTAAAGTGTGCCCAATGGTTATTTGGTTATATTCGGACTTGTAGATATGTTAGATTAGGTGATTTAGGGCTTAGGGTTTAGATTAGAATTTGGGGATTAAGAAATTGAAATTATAATTTGGAGATTAACGGCTCATATTTGGGTATAGAGTGATTATGATTATGCTAAATTCGAGGAGGGAGGGAAGTTTTTTTATTTATGGTTATTTGGTGAGAGACTAACTACAAGAAGCTCGATCAGCACAAAGAGGATATCGAACTCTTAATAAAAAAAAGATGTCGAAAGAGAAAGGCATGAGGATCTGATACTTTCAGTCATTAAGATCTTATAACATGAGGCGATCACAATATTTAGACGTGGGGCGAGATATACGTGAGATAGGTAAGACCAAATTAATCTATGGGCAAATTTAAAATCAACCTAGGGCACCCGCCCCCGGGTTCCAAAAGTGTAGGTCCGCCACTGGTCGTTTGTTACTCTCCTTCCTCTCTACTTTGTTTCATTTCTTCACTGATCACTGGTGGAGGAGAAGTGGGGACGAAGGAGTGGGAGGGAAGAAGAAGAAGAAAGGGAAGAAAGAAACAAGGAATTAGTGTCTGCGGTTTTAGGTTTGGGTTTTTCAACTGGATGTCCTAATTTGAAAGCATCTTGTAAAATTTAAGTCCTATTTTGAAATTACTTTTTTTTTTCTCCTGATTTGAAATCTCATGAAAACTTAAGCCCTGTTTTGAAATTTTCCCTTTTCAAAAAGAAGAAGAAGAAGAAAAGGTAAGAAAAAAAAAAACTCAAAAACTCTATGAAATTGCCTCGAGAAAATTTGTTATTCATTTGTTTCTCTTGCAAATTCTTCGCCAAATATCTCTTGCGCTTTAAATGCATATGGAGAAAAATTATTATTTTTTAACTAAAAGTCTGATTAAATCGATTGGTGCATATCAAATTCCCTATTTTAATTGTGAGTGAGTTCTATTGGTAAAGTAAAGCCCTACATATATCCCGCATTGCCTGAGTAATGTTGTTGACAATGCTTCGTATATCTGTTTGAACTTTCTACATGTCAGCTTAGGCTTTTGGGTTGGCACGCGGTTTCTTACAAGTTCAACCTGTATCGGGGGATTAGGAATATGATTATTTTGAGTGTGCGAACTAAGGAGTCGTTTGTCTTACGCGCATGGGACATGAAAATGAAATTTATGCTTGTGAAGTTTACATTTACAGATGAGTGACACATTTTTGCCTCTTTATATTTACAGATATGAAATACATTACAATATTTATTTAAAATTAATATTTTCACACGAGTAAATGTTGAATGGTTGAAAAACATATCAAAATCTTTTCATCATCAATATAACATCTATGAATATTTAGACGTAAATCTTTTTGGTAGCTTTCTCTTTAAGTTGTTGCCTCTCTTTTCTTCTCTACCTTTTTATACCAGATTGTGAACATTGTGAGAATTAATTTATGAATGGTCAGGTTGGCAATGCTTAGAAAACTTAGAACATTTCATGTGGTGTAACTTTTATTGAATGCTATCTTAATCTGAGTTATGGGTTTCGCCATCTTTTCTTTTCTGACTAGTGGCAATACAACTTTAAATTATTTATTAAGTGATGATTTAGATCTGATGAATTGGTTTAAGAATGCAATCTTGAAATTAATGAGGCATATTTTGGCTTATGGTGTTTTGAATGTATCTATCTATCTATCTATCTACAACAGGTGCCTCATCATCATCATTATCATCATCATCGCAACTTGGAAATGGAACCATCTACCAGCCAAGACCATGTCCAATGGCCATGTATGGTGGGTTGGGGACCGTGGCGTTCGACTACAAATAATAATTAACTACTGTCACCCGTAGTTAATTGATTGAAAATCTTCGCAGCTTCTATTTTATATGTAGGCCTGTCAATTGAGCCCGTTGAAATGGGCATGCGGCCCATTCCAAGCCCAAAAATACAGATCTTTTAAAAAAAGATTGAGCCCAGAGGGCTGAGCTTGGACAATAATTTTAAAGTCTGACCAAAATGAGATTGGGAATGGACAGAACAGGCCCAGCCCAGCCAGCAATGACATGTCATTAATTTTTCATCTTTGCCTTTATTTATTTTCTTCAATCAACGGTTGTGCTGGCTCGTTGGGCCTCTTGGCATAGCCTGATCCAAGCCAAGCTAAAGAAGTTGTGTGAACCAGCCACATTTAAGAGTAAAGCCCATTTTGATGATAAACAGCCCTGCTTGGTCTGGCCCATTTCAGATCCTTGTGCTCTTTCCTAATTGGATCAGCATCATCTAGGGATGGAAATGGCCCGGTTAGGTTTCAAAAATGTGAGATTTTGTTTTTAAAATATGAAAATATAAAAAATTGAATCATGCATTTTCTTAAATGCAGGAGGATTTAATTGAGCAAAAAGTCTACATGGATAAACATTTTTTGGCCAGAATTCAAGGGATATCTAGGGGTTTGTTCAAAACTCTAGCCAAAAAGTTTGTCCATATAGCACTACTCTTAATTGAGTCCATGACCTATCACTCCCCGACTCGTTTAAATGTCCTCTTCCAACTGCACTACAACCAATAACTCCCATAATTTGGAACCAACTTTGACAAGTTGCCATCCCTACAAATGAGGTCGAATTTTGAAAGTTGCCCACAGAGGGAGTTCATGGCTCGGCCTAACTTAAGCCCAGCCAAGAATAGAGTGGATATGGGCTGTGATCTTAAGAATAGGCTGCACCAAGGACTCATTTTATGTCCTAATAGTTAAATGGGTTGTGCTTGACCCTGTCATGTCTAAAGGCCCAACCCACAGGCCTAACCAAAGGAGCTGAACTTAGACAAGCTTCAGCGAGACTGACTCGAATCACGCACTGCCCTGCTGCCTAATGTTTGTTTATGTGAGGGGTAGTTTAGGTGGCCTAAGACCACGGTTTGTACCTGGATGTTGTAGGTTCGAAATTGCACTACCACACTGGGGCTACAGGGGAGTTTACCCTGCTTTCGTCTGGGCCCGGAGGGATTAGTTCAGCCCAAAGGGTTGGGAATCCTCCGATAGTAAAAAAAAAAAAAAATGTTTCTACTGATGGACCCCACTTAGAGGATGCTAGGTAGCCCACTTTATAATTTGAGAGGTTTTTGTTTTGCTCAAAGAGCTACTACAATCAATGTCCTATCCTGCAGATCTCACGTAATTTAGTATATATTTTAGTGCAACTTGACTGATTTTGTTAACTTCGACTTTCAGTGGGGGCATAGGACTTGTTTATCAGGGAAAAAATCATTTCATTTTTTTTCCCACAACGAATATGCATGATAGGACTTGTTTATATAACAAGAGGATTCGATGCTGACTCAGAACTTTCTTTTTTGACGATAGAGAGGAATCTCGCTTTCCTATTCTTCAAAACTATAAATTCTTTCTGCAGAGGAAAACCAGCTCAATCTTTTCATTTTCTCCAAGGGAAATGTGCAACAAGATTTTTTTGATTCAACGAAAGAGAGGAGCCCCGTAGGTAATCCTACACCTCATAGATCTAAATCCTTTAATTTACCGTAGCAAGCCAACTGCGTTTTTCATTTTCTGTAAGGAAGACGTATTTTAACAAATAATGTGATAGTGAGCTACACAAAAATCCAAGCAATTTTCTTCACTAGCATGGAATTCTCTCCTCACACAAATGCACTCTTTTAAGGGTATGTTTGTATGAGGAGAGGATCATGCACTCCATGAGTTTTTATTTCCATAAAAGAGAAAATTTCAGTATTTCTATCCTTTTAGGAAAAGCATATTTGTTTAGAAGATTTTTTTAAAGTTCTTGTTTAGGGGTATATGAGAATTCAAAATGCTACCTCAGCTAGATTTGTAAATGCTTAAAAACTCTAAATCTTAAAAGCTAGATATTTTGAAAATTTAAAGAACTCTATAAGAGGAAAAAAAAAAAGGGTCAATCCATGGGGCTGATTTCTTTTGAAAAAAATAAAAATAAATTTAAGATATTCTTGCAAACAAGCCGCCCTGAAAATGCAAATACTTTAGCTCTTTATTGCCAACACTCATGATCGAATAGTGTTGGTACCTCGGTAATACTTATATGCCCATAGATCAATCCTTAATCCTCCGCTCCGCCCCGATGGACTCATATGCATTCAAAGTTTTTTGAATTCATGCCAGGAGAACTTGAAATCTTTGAATGTTGTGCCAGTGTACAATTCCAATTCTTATCTCTCATCTTGCATTTGAAATCTTTTATTAAAAAAAAAGATGCTAGCACTTGAAATGTTGGAATTTAGAGAGCTCCGACGGCTATTTACGACTTTTCAATTTGGGTAGGAAGGGTTGAAATTCAGAATTCTAACAAAAGAGGCATTGACATCTAAAATGCAGAGGGACAGCGACCATGTCATCAACAAAAATCCCTAACAGGAAATTCCCCTCAAGTAATGCCCCATAATGATCATTTCGATAGTTGGAAATCCATTCTCATACTTGCTTCCAACCTCAAAATTCATCCTCTACAGGGCCCCTTTGGCTGGACTGGAAAATCCCCCACGATGTGATCGGTGGTTAGTGATACTACAACTTTCAAATTATTGAAGTTGGCCTCTCTGCAACGATTCAGACAATTTTTCATCATCATAATCACTATACTATAGTAGCTGTCATTATCATTGTCATGTGCTCGGAGTTGTATATATGATGATGATGATGATGATGTGCACCTTAATCCAACCACTTGCAAAAGCCATGGACCATTAGCAAAAAAGCCATGGCCAAGCTGACAAGTCACCTATTTTATCTCTCCTGCTGTCTTCTGATGCAATGCCCACACGCATCTATATTCCAAAGTCGTTGTCATGAGTCAACATTCTTCTAGATTGCCTATATATAGAACTTGTTAATTCAAGATTAAAGCAATCTACAATAGTAAAGTCAGAAAAAGGACAGTAATCGTAATGATTTACACCCAAACTTTACTTCTATCTAGCAGCAGAAGATGAAAGGGGTATTTGTAGACTCAATCCAGATATTCCTCAAGACCACAACGCTAGGATCCCCCCATCAACGATAGGAACATTTTACTCCAATCAAGACTAGATTCAAACATCAAATTTTGCGTGTGATGAATTTGATAATTTTGCTGGGGAACAACAATTTGATTGAAACTTTGATCAAGGGCACTAAAGGGTGTGACCCTTATTTCAACTAGTTTATATCCTTTGTGATTTGGAGTGGTTGGATCTCACTTAATATGGTTGGGTGCATCAGTTTCAATTTTGTAGTTTATTTCCCTTTTGTTTATCTCTTGTTGTTGGTTTCCCTGTTGGATTCTATTCTTTCGTGGTTTAATATATTTTATCTTTATACAAAAAAAAAGTAGTATTTTGATGGATTTAGATTATTATATATATATAAAGACAACTCGAGAATTCAAGACTCAGCATTTTTACCAAAAAATAATGCACCAGCTATTGTTAGCTTTCTTATATATGATGATTTTCGTGCTATTCATTTAAAAAGGCTGATTTGTTCGCATGGAATTGAATACAAATGAGTTCATAGTCAAATAGCCTTCCATAAAAAAAAATTAAAGAGGTGAGGGGTGGAGGATATAAGGTGGATATATAAACGAGACATTGACTTTCCTAATATTAAATTTACTAGGTGGCTTGTGATTCGCTTCTTATCGATTCATTTTCTAGATAAAAAAAAAAGGGAGATCATTTTATGAAACTTTTGAACTTTCAATTTTGTTTCTTGATTTTGAACAACATCTAGAAATACAAACTTTATAATTCCAAGGAATTTAATTACAT
>QPKB01001105.1:0-14191 GCA_003546025.1 Camphora micrantha
AAAGGAAAAGGGATCGGATCGAATAAAAAAAAAAAAGAGATCTCTCGCTCTCCCCCCGACAAAGACAAAAAAATCCAGAAGCCCTGCAACTCTGCTGCAAAGACCACCAAAAAGGTGATTGAAGCACCCTTGGGGGGCCACCCCCCCAAGGACCTCCCTTTTTCTACCAACATGGCTAAAACGTGACTTTTCAGCCCGTTTACTTAGCTTTTTTTCGGATATAAGACCTTCTCTTGGTCTTTGTCCTTTAAAAATCTGAGGTTAGAAAGCCAAGCCAAGAATCCAAGCATCGTGTTCTCATCTGCATGGACGATGGAGGAGCCCATACATGACCCGCGACCGTCGATCTGAACGTGTCCCCACAATCGAATGAGAAGTCAGATTCCTTTTCTTGATTTCTATTGTACTTTATTTTTCTTTTAGAGACAAAAATCACAATTATTGTCTTTCATAATGGATAAGACTTGTAAATCGCCTTTTACGGCAAAATCGCCTTTCACGGCAACAAATGAAATCGCCTTTCACGGCATTAAAAAAAAAACCCTTTTGTCTCTTTTCTTAAAATATGTGTGCAATAGAAACTAGAAAAAGTTTCATTTCCCCTTTCTACTTGTGAAGGTAGATCTTCGGATCACCGTTCCTAAATTCCAAGTAGAAAAGTGAAATTGGCATACCCGTACAAAAAAAAAAAAAAAAAAAGATGTTGTTACCCTTTACTTTTCTTCTCCTCCCCTCCGCCGTACCCCGAAAGACCCGGGGCGGAGGCAGCGGGAGAGAGGGAGGAATCGGGTCCATCAAGCTGGCACACCCGGTGGGACACGTTCATTTGAGAACATGAACTTAGATTCTTTGGCACCTTTCTAGTTGGTGGCCAATGTTGAATCTTGCATAAAAAAAAACATGAGATGGGATTTTTGTTTTGGAAATTTCTTTCTTTAAGTCTATTTCCAATCTTTCTCCTTCTCGAAAAAAAATCTTCTCTTGTTCTTTGAATTCAGATCTGAGAAATCTCGATCTCCTCCCTTTTGGACTCAGTGCCCGCAGAAATGTTTGAGCACATTTTCAGATTGGGAAAGGGACCGTTTGCTCTCTTTGATGAGTTAGAAAAAAAATCTGATTTCAAACTTGTCAGATTTTCAAAAAAAATCTCCTTTCTTTTGGATCCAAATTTGAGAAATTTTGGTTTTCTTTTCCTTTCTGACTTAGGGCTCGCAGAAATTGTTTGAGCCCCTGTTCAGACGGGGAACGGACCATTCGCTCTCTCTGATGAGTCCACAAAAAAAAAAAAAAAAAAATGGGGAGCATTTAAGAACACGAAAGTTTTACCGATTGCGTTCTTTAATCGACGTTGATCTAAGAAAAGCCTTGTCCAGAGTTTGGAGACAGCTAGGCTGTTCTAGGTAAGGGTCCTCCAAATGGGTTCATTAAGTAATCCTACCCTTACCTGGGGGCTGATCTATCAACATTGGTTTCATAAGAACGAATCGTGAGAACTCGATGTATTCTCAAACCCTAAAAAAAAAACTTTCGTCGATTTTTGGTTCAAATTTGAGAAATCTTGATCTCTTCCTTTTCAGACTCTGTGCTCGCAGAAATGTTGAGCACGTGTTTGAATTGGAACATCATTTGCTCTCGTTGATGAATTCGATACTGACTTTCAAAAAAAAAAAAAAAAAAAATACTTCTGTCACGTTTGGATTCAAAGTCGAGAAATCTTGACCTCTTCCTCCTCGAATTACTGTGCTCGCAGAAATGTTGAGCACGTGTTTGGGTTGGAACGTCATTTACTCTCTTTGATGAATCTGATCTTGACTTTTCTAAAAAAAAAAACTTCCGTCATTGTTGGGTCCAGATTCGAGAAATTCTGGTTATTTCCTTTTCGGACTCTGTGCTCGCAGAAATGTTGAGCACGTTTTCGGATCGGAGTGCCATTTGCTCTCTTTTATGAACCCAACCTTGACCTTTCAAAAAATCCCATCTCGTGTCCATTTCAAGGATGCGATTTACAACATCTGTGCCTAGCGGTGCTAGTACGCCCTCTTGGGTCTACTGTATTCGCGACCGACACATTTGTACTCCCAACCTTATATCGTTTTACCTCGAATGAGCCTCGCTCCTCGGTAATCTGAATTAAGGTTCGCAATTGCTTCTAGCAGTCACTGGAACGCTCACTCTGAGCCTTTCATACTTGCGTTTAGAACAATTGTATACTCTATGGCTTTTTGCCTTCTTCATCTTGCTTGGACCGGGCCTTGTCCCCTCGAGCAAATTGAAAAGAAAAAACCATAGTTTATTTCCATTTATGATCACCACATTCTTGTGATTACTAATGGATCCGGTCTTGTTTCAGAAAGGTTTTTCAAAAACTAACATGGCAGCTTCGCTGACAATCACCTTCGACGAGAACAAGTACCAGCTGATGCTTCAAGAGAAGCAAAACAAAAGCGCTCCTAAGCACCTTGCCAGCAGCCGAAGTGTCACTTCCTTCGGCAACGCACGAGACACCGGGTCGACCTCCTCTCCCCGGTCCATCGTCTTCGGGTCGCTGGGACCTTTCCCACTACCCGCAGAAGAAACAACTCCTGCCAAGAAGCAGAGAACCGCCCCTGGGCGCGTCACTACCATGACACCAGCGGCAACCCCCAAGAAGACTGAAGCCCGCGATAACCCCGCGAAACCTCAGCCTGCAAGAAACCAGGTCTACCTCAAGACTTGGTCTCCAAGACCTTCTCCAAAACAAAGAAGGTCCCAAAGATCTGCAAGGCCAGCATACCTGGCCCCGCTCAAGGAGAACCGGTTCTACCCTCTCTCGTACACGAAGGAGGAGAAACCAGCCCTCCACCAAACAAAATCCACCCAGCACGAGCCGGCTTATTCCTACAAGCCCAGGGTCAAGTCGTGCATCATCAGGCCTCAGCGAGAACCTGTCAAGGCCTGTATTTCTGCAACTCGGCCCTTCATCTCAACAGGGGCCGAGCTCGTCAAATTTAAAGCTTCACTGTGACAGGCTAAGGACCGCGTCCAAATCCTGTCCTTGCCGAATTACAAAGAAGACAAGCTCGGCTGCTGCGCGCGGGGGACCACCTCCTTCGTGGCTAGAGCACAGCCCGAGCTAACTGAAGCTCAAATCGCTCGTCGTATGCGTCGCCGCGCGGCGTATCGGCAAAAGAGACTAGAGAAGCAAAGAGCTCCGCACTCCACGCTCCAGGTCTCTCAAAAATGGGTCGAAAAAGAAGCACCCAACCAAGTTGCTACTGTCCATATGGTTGGCAAAACCAGAAGGCGCCAGAAGTCAGCAACAAAACTCCATGTCAAGCGACCGGTGACTCGCAGCGTCTCTCGGGCGCGAAAACATAGAAAAGATTCTCCCACTCCTTCAAGTCAAGGACACCGGAGCAATCACTCTTCGAGCTCTTCATCCAGAAGAATGAACTCCAGCTCAGTCACCAAGACGATATCCTCGTTCGACTCTCGAAGGATGAACGTCTTAGTCACAAATGCTGAGCAGCCTCCACCGCAAGATGACGTAACCGCACGCATCCAGCAACTGGAGCAGGGACAGCAGAGGATAGAAGCTCTCATGGAGAACTTACTTCTTACCCTCCAACGTCCACCAAACAATGAAGCTCCTCCGAGTCACCACGAGGAGGAGGTAAATAAGTCACGCGCCCTTACCAAGAGGGACGTTGACGATATCCTCGCCAAAGCAAAGGAAGAGGATTCACTAAAGGAACACGGAATCAAGCCGCCATATCCCTTATGGATGGACTCGGTACCGTTCCCTACCAAATTCAAACAGCCCACTCTCCAAACATATACGGGGAAGGGCTCGGCCAGACAACATGTCATCCATTTCAAGATCCTGACGGGAGCCATCGCGGATCAAGACGCCCTCAAGATCCGTCTCTTCGCAAGTACCCTAAAAGGTACGGCCTTTGATTGGTACTCCACTCTTCAGGAGGACTCTATCCAAAACTGGGCCATGATGGAGACACGCTTCCTAACTCACTTCAAAGGTGAGGATCATCCTATGACTATGGCTCAACTCTGCAGCCTAAAACAGGGAGAGAATGAGTCGACATACGACTACATTCACAAGTGGAAGGCAATGGCATACAAATGTTCAGACGTACTGCCACAAGCGTCGCTGGTCGACATCTGCCGTAACAATATGAGAGCAAAGATACGCTCCATGATTATCGGCAACAAATCAAAGAATCTGGGAGAACTCCTGGAAGCATCTATGGAGGCTGAGACGGTGATCAAAGACCTCAGCAGTCAGAAATCATCAAAGAAAGAGCCGACCGCCATTGCAACCTCAAAGCAAAAGAAAAAGGAGGTTCTCAATGTGCAAACCAAGTCAGCTCCGTAGCCACCAAAGAAAGCTGAAAACAAAGGTGTAGGTAAGAAACCTGAACTCTCTGATGCCTTCAAAGAACGAGTAGAAAAGAAATACCCGTTCGATGAAGATGTCGAAGAAATCTTCGATGCTCTCTTGGCAAACGGGAAGCTCACCCTGCCTGAACCCAAAAGACCAGGAGATGTTGCCAAAACCAACGATCCCCGGTACTGTCCATACCACCAGATGATCTCGCATCCTCTCAACCAATGCTTCGTTGTGAGAGAAAAGATCAACGAGATGTGGAAAAACGGAGTCATCACCTTTGATAAAAACTATGGGTCTGCCTCCGTCAACATGGTGTCGTATGGACAAACACAAAAGTCACCAAAGAAGAGGGTCACTACTTCCTTCAAGGTGATAAAAATGGCTCAAACATCCCAAGAGCTAGTCCCGTGCCCAACACCAGATGGACAGCCCATATGGGTACATCCCGATCTCCTGGAAGATGAAAACTGGGAGATCGTCAAAACGAAGCCGACCGCTCGACAGCGAAGGCAAGCCAGGAGACAACCCCGCAAGCTTAAACAGCAGGAGAAAGCTCAACCAAAACAAAAGTTCCTGAAAAGACAGAAACTTCCCCTACCCCTTCACTGGGGGCAGCAGAAATGTCTCCTTCCGAGACTTCGAGGCCAGCAAGGAAATTCACCCTTGGTGATTTCATGCCATCACTCCTCAAGACTGAAGACATGCAGGGGGCATCATACTCTTGCAATTCAGTAGTTGGATTCCCCATGGATGGGTACGAGTCCAGTGACACCGCCAGTGACACCGATGAATGGGACGAATCCCTCGAAACAGGAGAATACCTCTCCGACGAGGAATGGATCCCCGAATCCCATCTCATGCCGGTAATCTGGTATAACCCTTTACAACCACAAGGATCTTGGTCTGATGATGAAGGAGACCAAGAGGTTGTTCAGGAGAATGCTGTTGACACGGCACCTGCCAATGCTCCGGTAGAACCCGATCAGGAGGAACTACAAGGAGTAGATGAAGAAGAAGATCTGGCTCCTATGCCTGATCTCGAAGAATATGCAAGGATCTTGCAACGTCTTGCCATAGAGCAAGGACAAGATCACATCGATCAGCTCCATCGCAATCCAGAACCGGTGGTCCCGGATAATCTACAGGAGTCCCCTCCAGTAACTCCTGAAAATGAAGAAAACTGCTGGGTAGATGATCCCCTTACATCAGAGGATGAATCTGACTCCCAACAATCCGTTCCGGAGACGTTTCCTATTGCTTGCAATGCGATAGTTCGAGACGACAGTGCCTCTGGAGCTTCATCTGCCGAGGCCACAAACTCCCATGCTACATCAGGTAGTATATCCTCTGATATTACTACCTCGGAGGTGCCGTCTTCTCAACTTTCGTCTTCTGAGACTGTCACATCAGAGTACAGACCTCTTCTGGCTGACCACCTTGAAGACATCTCTACCGATGAAGTCTATCCAGTCAACTGGTCCCAGATGCCCAACCTCATGGGTGATGTCTGGACCGATGAGATTGTAAACAAAGAAGACAAATTGTTGGATGCTGTTCAGGACTTGTTCCCGGAAAATGCTCCATGCAATGCAATCACTGAGAATAGTAAGGTTGACACGGAAGCATCTTCAGCAAATGAAAAGGATCAGCCCCTCAATCCCGAGGGTGGACTTCCGAATGAAGAACCGCCTCCAGAAGTTCTCGAAGTTGGTAAAGGTACCCGCTCTGGCCGGGATTACCACAAAAACTACAATCTAACTTCTTCTTCTTATGTAAATCCTTCGGGACAGAATGTAAGCGCCCCAAGTGGCAACATTAATGAAAATGCAGGCCCTAAGGAGGCTTTCAAGTATGACTTGATTGAGCACTTTAGACACATACCTGCACGTCTGCACATCCTAGACTTATTACGAATGTCTCCCCAAACTCGTGATAGTCTCATTTCAGAACTGCAAAGACTGAATGTGGATGTCGACAAGCATGCCCCACAAGTCCTACAAATTGAAATGGACTATAGGGTTAAAAAATCAAATACCTCCTCAAAAGGAGAAAAGAAGAAGACTGAGGGATCTTGCAATAATTGCCTCTCAGTTCAAAAAGCAGCAAGTGCAACTATCGCCTTCACTAAGGAAGACCTCCTACTAGGCGAAACAAAGCACAACCGGCCCTTATACTTTACAGGGTACATCAAAGAGATGCCGATACACAGAGTACAGATCGATCCGGGTTCTGCCCTCAACCTCATCTTTATTTCGGCACTCGAAGAGCTGGGCATCCCGCCTAGCAAACTGAGTCACACATCCGTGTCTATCTTTGGATACGATGGAAGCGCTCAGAGGCCTATCGGCAAGATTAGGTACAAGTTGCAAATCGGTGATCTTATCTCTGAAGTCACTGTTTATGCAATAAAGACCCCCTCATGCTACAACATCCTTCTCGGACGCCCTTGGATACACGAGAGTGGTGTTGTTCCTTCAACTCTTCATCAGTGCATCAAGTTTGTTGGCGACGACGGCTTGGTACATCGGGTATTTGCTGACAAAAAGCCTTTCAAAGACAAAGAAGTCCATTTTGCAGACTCGCAGATGTACAAAGATGAAAACGAAGAAAAGGAGAAAGAAATAGCATCCTTTGCCGAAAGTCTCCAGAAAGATAAAGGCAAGGCTCCTCAGCAATCACCGGAAGAAAATCAACCATCCGGCAAAACCAAGGAGATCAACCAATCTCCTTTTGTTGTTTCCTTCAAGTCTTCAAAGCTGCTGGTGATCACTACCAAGGCAAAGAAGACCAAACAAAAGCCTGGGGGCAAGTTTGTCATCTCCTTTGTGTCTATTATGCAAGACACAGATTCGGATTCAGAGACAGAAGACGACACGTCGTCAAGCCGAGCTGATACTCAGCAAGCTCAACCTGCTCTCACTCCATTGGAGGCACCTGCTAGCATAGACGATCCAGCATCAGCTTCCTTCGTTGTTCCGACAACCTCACCAAAAGAAAAACCGATCTTTTTCCACAGGTCGGCGGCTTCTTCATCAAACTCTTCGCTTGAGCCTTTCCAAAACGAAGGTATGCCACAACTATCCTTGTATAGTCCAATGGCGCAAGCTATCATGAAGAAAATGGGCTATGACGCTCGAAATCCAATCGGCTTGGGAGGTGGCCACGGTATCCTCGTACCATTGGAACCCACCCTGACAAAAGGCCAGCAGGAGGATTGGAAACTCTATCGTCATATAGAAAAGTCTTCATACGGACTGGGCTACGACCCTGATGCTCCCATGAGACAGTTGACCCAAAGGCTACAAAGTCGTCTGGCCGACGAAGCCTCAACATCTCGTGTCTGTGAAGATATTGATCTCCCTGGATATCTCTTTGAAGAGTTACCCGTCAAGGATCCAGGAAGCTCCTCCAATTGGTACGATTTCTCTGATGATGAAGAGGAATTGTCCGATGATACAGATGCACAGTCTTCTGGTCCAGAAGAACCATCATCTCCAAAAGAAGTGCCATACTTCGATCCAGTTTCAACAGGTGATTGGAACCATCTCATAGCAAGTCTTGAGAAGAGTGCCGATCAAGAAGACCCATGGTCAGAAGCACAGCCTTGGTCTGAAAATACCTTTGAAACTCCGGAAGGTCTTGTTGAGTTGGAAGCCTCCGAAAATACAATGGAGGAACCACCTTCAAGTCTTCCAACAGAAGATTCTGTTCAAAAGATAGACTTGGGAACGCCAGATAGCCCACGTCCTGTATTCATAAGCAAGAATATAAAGGATGATGAGTTACCCGAGTATATCACTTTTCTTCGTGAGTTTGTTGATTGTTTTGCATGGTCTTATGCTGAAATGCCTGGTTTAGACCCCAAAATAGCAGTTCACAAACTCAATCTACAAAAAGATATCAAGCCTGTCAAACAAGGCCAAAGAAGATTTCGCCCTGACAAAATGGACAAAATTGAACAAGAAGTTCAGAAACTCAAAAACGTTGGCTTCATCCGCGAGGAACAGCATCCTGAATGGTTGGCCAACATCGTCCCAGTGACAAAGAAAAATGGGCAGATCAGGGTCTGTATTGATTATAGAGACCTGAACAATGCGTGCCCTAAGGATGAATTTCCGCTCCCCATACCGGAGGTGATGATCGACAACACCTGTGGATTCGAGCGAATGACATTCATGGATGGTTTCTCTGGGTACAATCAGATAAAAATGCATCCTGAAGATGAAAGACACACATCATTTCGGACCCCATTTGGCGTGTATTGTTACACTGTAATGCCATTTGGTCTGAAAAATGCTGGTGCGACATATCAGAGGGCTATGATGAAGATATTCCAAGATATGCAGCATAAGACAGTCGAATGCTACGTTGATGACCTCGCCGTCAAAAGCAAAAAGAAAGAAGACCATCTCAAAGATCTTCGAGAAGTCTTCCTCCGACTACGCAGGCACAAACTGCGAATGAATCCCCTAAAATGCTTCTTCGGTGTATCATCGGGTAAGTTCCTCGGATTCGTAGTTCGGAAAGCGGGAATAGAGCTTGACCCTATCAAAGTCAAGGCTATCCTAGAAATGCCATCCCCAAAAACCCTAAGACAGTTAAAAGGGCTTCAAGGAAGATTGGCATACATTCGACGGTTCATCTCCAACCTGTCAGGGAAATGCCGTCCATTCTCCCGCCTAATGAAAAAGGGCGTGGATTTTGTCTGGGATGCTGAATGCTAAACTGCGTTCCAAGACATCAAGTCATACCTGACCAAACCTCCAGTACTGGCTGCCCCCACAACTGGAAAGCCATTTATCTTGTACACAAGAGCCCTCGACCACTCTTTGGGAGCTCTACTTGCACAAGGAAATCACGAGGGAAAAGAAGCTGCTCTATACTATCTCAGCCGCATGCTGGTAGGTGCAGAGCATCGTTACTCTCCAGTCGAAAAAGAATGTCTTGCAGTGATGTTTGCTGTACAAAAGCTACGTCACTATCTGCTGTCCAACACAGTATACCTGGTCTCGAGGATCAATCTCCTGAAGGTCCTTGTCACAAAAGCAGGTTCCCTCAATGCCCGACTGGCAAAATGGTCTATCCTCCTGTCACAATTTGATATTAGGTATGTACCACAAAAAGCAATCAAAGGTCAAGCTTTGGCAGACTTTCTTGCAGAGCATCCGTTGCCTGAAGATTCTCCACTCAGGGATGATCTCCCAGACGAGTCAGTCTACAACGTGGAGGCTTCCTTATCAAATGCTTCCTGGGATATGTACTTCGACGGTGCAACCAGGACAGGTGAAAAGGGAAATCAAATATCAGGGATTGGCATCCTCTTTGTTAGTCCCGACAAATACAAGATTCCACACGCCTTCTCGCTACTGGAACCATGTTCAAACAATGCAGCTGAGTACCAAGCCCTGATTGTAGGATTGGAACTTGCCCTCGAATCCGGCATCACAGTGCTAGAAGCCTTCGGAGATTCTCAACTGATCGTCAACCAGATGAATCAGAAATTTGAAATCAGGAAGCCTGATCTGTTGCCTTACTACAACAAGGCACAATCACTTTGGCAAAAATTTGACATCTGTCATATCACCCACATTCGTAGAGGCGAAAACATCCGTGTAGATGCCCTGGCTGGACTCGCCGCCTCTATGGCGGTCCAAGAAGGAAAACGCATGCAAGTTACAGTGTATGAGAGAAGGATTCTCCCTCCCCTCAATACACACCAAGCAGTTGCTGAGTGCCACCAACTGGTTGGAAGTCGGATCTCCATCGTCAGACCTCCGATCGGCGACTGGAGGGATCCGTTCATTGATTATATTATGTTCGGAATCCTGCCTGAAGATCCAAAAGAATGGGTAAGTGTTCAAAGACGAGCCCCAAACTTTCATTTGGACATTCCTTCAAAGATGCTCTATAGAAAATCCTACAATGGAGTACTTCTACGCTGCTTATCACAACAAGAAGCTAAAGAAACTCTCAAGGAGGTGCATGCTGGTCTTTGTGGAGCTCATCAGGCTGGTCCAAAGCTCTACGATCAGATAAAAAGGTTAGGTTATTATTGGCCTACCATGGTAGCTGACGCAATGCAATTTGCTAAACGCTGCCAACAATGTCAAGTTCATGGAGACTATGTCCACATGCCTCCAGAATGGCTACATCCTACAGCAATTTCATGGCCTTTCGAAGCCTGGGGTATGGACATCATAGGTCCTGTCTCCCCTCCGTCAAGCAAAGGTCATCGCTTCATCTTCGCCGCTACGGATTATTTCTCCAAGTGGTCAGAAGCTTTTGCGCTCAATGAAATGAAGACCTCATCAGTCCTTCAGTTCTTGCGCACCAACATCATTTGTCGCTTCGGCATACCTAAAAGATTCGTCCATGATAACGGACCACAATTCCGTGATCACAGATTCTACAGGTTCTGCGACAAATACAAAATCCAAAGTTGTCCTTCAACTCCGTACAATCCGGCGGCGAATGGACTGGCAGAGGCCTTCAACAAGACACTCTGCAAAATTCTCAAGAAAATGGTCTCTAGCCACAAAAGGGACTGGGGCGACAAACTATCCGAAGCTTTGTGGGCCTACCGAACCACCGTTCGAGGACCGACCCATAGCACGCCATTCTCCTTGGTCTATGGATGCGAAGCTGTTGTCTCTTTAGAGGTACAAATTCCTTCCTTAAGGGTATCTCTACAAAATGACATGACGCAAGAAAGCAATGTCAAATTAAGACTCCAAGAGCTGGACAATCTCGATGAGGGACGACTCGAAGCACTCCAAAGCATTGAGCTCTACCAAGCACGCATGGCTGGATCTTTCGACAAAAAGGTCAGGCAACGCGCCCACAAAAAGGGTGACTTGGTTCTTACGGTAAAAAGGCCGATGGTTTTCGCTCACAAATCCAAAGGCAAATTTGAACCAAAATGGGAAGGACCCTTCGTCATCGACCAAGTCTTCTCCAATGGCGCATACGCACTTCTAAACATGGAAGGTGATAGATGTATGCTGCCCATCAACGGCAAGTTCTTGAAGCGGTACTACCCTTAAAGACTTCCTCCACTGGGTCAGAGCGACGCCTGCAAGGCCAAAGCCTATTTCCAGGTACTTGCTCGTTAAACCCACTCCTTTTGGAATTTTCACCTTTATGATGAACTTTCAAAACAATGCTTACTTTCATCGTTTCATTGTTCAAAAGAAAATCAAAATCCAAAAATCTAAGTTTAGGAGCCTCTTCCCAAACTTAACCAAAATTTTCGATCCTTGAACCCAAAATTCTTGGTTTGAAACAAAAATCAGGACTTAGGAATTTCCACCCTAGTCCGCCTTACCTTTTACCGCCAAAAATGGTTTTAGGTCAAAATTTACGACCCTCGTGTCTAAAAACAAAAATCGGGAAAGCGATGTCAATTCGATACTCGCAAAAACCCATTGGAAGGATACGAACCCCATTCGATACTTCCAAAACGTCAAAATTGCAAGGAAGCAACACCTTGTTGATACTTGCAAAATTTCAAAAATCGTGGAGACGCAACATTCCAGTTGATATCCACAACCCAAATTTCAAAAGAAAAACAAAGGTTCAAAAAAAAAAAAAAAACCTCAAATTTCAAAAATCGTGGGGAGGAGACATTCCATCGATACCCGCAAAACAAAATTTTTGAAGAAAAAAGCAGGGAAGCAACGCTTAGTCGATACTTGCACCCAACTTCGCGAGGAAGCGACATTCCATCAATACTCGCAACCGAATGAGCAAGGAGGCAACATTCCATCGATACTTGCAATACCATTCAGCAGGGAGGCGACTCTTAGTCGATACTTGCATTTTTGAAAACCAAAAACCTGGCTTTTACGCCAAAAACTCGGCTTTTACGCCAAAAACCTGGCTTTTACGCCAAAAACTCGGCTTTTACGCCAAAAAACTTGGCTTTTACGCCAAAAAAACTCGGCTTCCACGCCAAAACTCGGCTTTCATGCCAAAAATCAAAACAAAATCTGGCTCTCATGCCAACAAAACAAAACTTGGTTTTCAAAAAATTCGGCTTTTACGCCCAAAACAAAAATCGACTCTCATGCCAAAATCCGGCTTTTACGCCAAAAACAAAAAATCGGCTCTCATGCCAAAAATCGGCTTCCATGCCACATTGGCTTTCACGCCACCAAAATTTGGCTTTCACACCACCAAAATCGACTTTCATGCCACCTCAAAATTTTCGGCTTTCAAGCCATAAAAAACCAGGCTTTGTGCCACAAAATCTGGCTTTCATGACCAAAACAACACTTTTGACAAAAGATTTTCACTAAATGATAACCTTTTGATCAAGATTTTCAAACAAACATTCCCATTCAACTTTTACTTATTTTCAACAAAAAGCATTTAAGTAGAACAAGGGGATACGAAAAATAGAGTGCCAAAATGTTTATACATGGAGGTACCAAAAAAAAAAAAAAAAAAGAAGAAGAAAGTTTGTCAAAAGCTCAGTCCATCATAGTCTTCAACCAAAGACTAAGGTCCTCGAGCAGACTCTTGGCCTCAGCCTCCAAAGCTTCCAGGCCACGCTTCTTCAAGATGCTGCCATAAAATGCGGCAGAAAACCGCGATCCATCTTCAGCACGAGGGAATTCCTCCCAAAGAAGTTTCCATCGCTCATGCTCCTGAGTCTTTCTTCGGAGATTCCCGTCAACCTCTTCAACCTGACGGATTAGAGTGCTTTCTTTGGCACGAGCTTCAAGAACAACAGCCTCTGATCACCTTCGACACAGCAGCCTCTGTTGAAACCCGGATCCTCTTCCCACGCCTGTTGAACGACCGCATTGGAAGAACTGGCAGATCGGCGAGGTGCATCAGTAAAAAGGCCCTTACCCTTGTTCGTTCTGGAGGAACCACCTACAAAAGTCAGAAAGGAAGAAATCAAACACCAAATGACAGAATTTTGCTAAAAAAATCCTAGCGAAATTTTGGCATGATTCCGGGGCAATTTCGAAGAAAAGGGAGGTACCCCGAAAAAGAAAGGAAGCTTGAAGATGAGCTCAACATTGCTGCGAGCTCATGATCAATGAAGGATTCTCGAAGAAGACTCGAATTCAACATTGCTGCGAGATCAAGCCTTCCTTCTCAAATCTTCGCAAGATTAGAAAAGAGCTCAACATTGCTGCGAGCTCAAAATTCCACAAAATTGCAAAGTTCCTCGAAATTCTGCGAGACTAGAGAAGTGGGCTCAACATTGCTGCAAGCTCCAAAATCCCAAGACTTGCAAGAAAATTCGAGGTATGCATCATCATTCTCCCAATTCCATTTACCAAAAATCATGCATAAAACCATCATGCATTAGATGCTAGGAAAACTTTGACAAAAGTTTGACCAATTCCAACCCAATTTGGTCAAAACCAATCAAACTTTGTCTAAATCAAAATCCATGTTGACTTGACCTAGAAATTCTAGCCTTTTATCTTGATGCATTAAAAAAAAAGAGAAGAAAAAATGCATGATCATCTTGAATTGCATAAACCTCATATCATGGTGAGCAAAAAAAAAAGAAGAAGAAAAAAAAACCTCTTCAAAAAAAAAAAAAAAAGAGAAAAGGAGGTTGGCCCATGGGACGTGGCCCACAGGCCACGTGGCTGTACGGCCAGGTCCGTACGGACCTGTCCCGTACAGCACAAAAAAAAAAGAAGAGAAAGAAAAGAAGAAAGAAAAAAAAAGTGGAAAAAAAAAAAGAAAAAAAAAAGGGGCAGAGACGTGCACAAAAAAAAAAGAAGAGAAGAAAGCACGTGAAAAAAAAAAAAAAAAACAAAAAAAAAGAGAAAGAAA
>QPKB01001106.1:0-14184 GCA_003546025.1 Camphora micrantha
AGAGCTTTCCAATGGTATATAGAACTCCAAAATCCGACGTACGGACAAAAAGTTATGGCCGTTTGAAAATCTGTCGAGTTCAATAGTCTGCCAAGAGTTTGAACGTTTAGGCAAGAGTTCGAACGTTCAGACAAGAGTTCAAACGATTAAGCCAAGAGTTCGAACGTTTGAGTGCAGAATGCTCCGAGCCAAAAACAAGTAAGATCAAGAGTTCGAACGTTCAGGCCAAGAGTTTGAACGTTCGAGTGCAGAAATTTCAAAACAGAATCTGAAAAATCCTGTTTCTGCATTGATTAATTCCCCACCTTTTCTACTCACTTCTAAGACTTTCCAAAGGCCATTTAAACATAACTTGAGTCTCCAACACTCCATAAATAATTTAACCATCATACTATAACCATTTCATATGAAATAAAATTCTGAAACAAATGGAAATTGTTCACAAAACCAAATTTATGAACAAATTACAAACCTATACTATAAGAACTGATTATACTTTCCTTGTTGGAGATAATTGACAAGGAGCCCTCTTTACTTAGCTTGTCTTGAGATTAAAATCCCTAATTCAAAACTCTTTTTCTCTCTCAACCTAAATCAATACCAATTCAAAATAGAGTCTCTATGAGTTGTTTGTGTTACAAACCAATCCAACTCACTTAATTAACTTGAAAACTCTACAAGGAGGTCAAGTTACTTACTTGAAGCTTTATGAAAAGAAGTTTTGAGCCTTCTCTCAAGCTTTATCATTCCAAAAATGGAAAACAAGTTGAGGAAGAAGATGAAGAAGATGAAACGTCTTCAAAAATCACTTGAACCACTCCAAACCTCACTCTTGATGAAGAAGAATGGAAGAAGAATGAAGAAAGGAGTCTAGGGTTTGCTCTCCAATTCTCTTGTGCTGGAAATGAGTTGAATGAACTCATTTGAGTTCATCTTATCCCTTATAATCCTCATTTTTACACTTAGATCCACCTCCTCTTCCCTTATTACATTTTGAGTCAAATGAAGACTCACTTGATCCATTTCAAGTCAAATGTAATCAAGTTTATTATGAAAATTAAAGCACTCTTTGAGATACACGTGTTGGTATCAAGAGTTAACGTATCCGACAAAATACGCGAAAACTCGTATTTACGAAAAAGTCCTTGTTCTCTTAGTTTAAGTTTAAAACTCATTCAATTAATTCAATTTCCTTCATTATCATTTCATTAAGCCTAACACATTAGTTTTAGGCTGATTCAATTCCATTTGGCCATAAACCATCATTAGCTTAATTAAGCATAGTTAATTAGCATTAATTCTAAACAATTAGAGTTAATCTTGATTAACTCGGGACGGGGTCTAACAAGTACCCTATCATTATCGCCGTGGTATATCAACATACTCGTCAAATGGATTTGTCAATCAAACTAAGGAGCCACTCCATCGTGAACGAAAGACAAGGTTCGAGAGGTCAGATTTCAATATTCAAATCCGGAATTTGTTGCGAGAATTGGTGTGATCTTTCCTCTCTTTTTATTATTTTATCATCTTCATTATCTTTATAGTTCATCATGGTTGGTCCGTTTGTATGCATCTTTAATTAAGCTACCATTTAATTGCATGTTTATTATTTGTTTGCATTCGTTAGTCTAATTAAGTGCATTTTTAACTAGATTGCCAGTCACTCTAACTGCATACTCGTCATCTTATTTTTTCACCTGTTAGTCTAATCATGTGCATCATTCATCTAATTTTCCATCTAGTTTAATGGTGTAGACTTATCTTAGTCACTCGTGCTCACACTAGCTGCATTCTTTGCAAGCATTTTCGTCATCGTTTTTTAAACTCATCTTTTTAGGACAAGGAGAGCGGCAGTAGATGGGCTAGCCCTTTCATGGCGTCAACCCATCCACGAGCTCTAATGTAAAAGAGATAAATGATTTGATTAGGTTCCATGCATACCCCTAGTTAGGCCCTTCTAGCCCTATGATTAAATAAATACAAAAAAAAATCAGAAAATCCCAAAAATTAAAAATACATTTTAAATTTCTTTTCTTCATCCAACCTTCGCAAATTTTCACCATTGAGCTTCACTGTAATAGGGTAGGCTATTCATGATTCATGTATTCATTGATATTTGAAAAAGAATCTTCATCACATGCTATATTTCCAAAACCATCTTACATCCATGCCTTCATTATTGCCTTAGGTGTTAGTGACCATGAAACCATCCACCCTTCTACGCGACTCCCTAGGCCTTACGGTGATAGCCTCCTAGCGGATTCCTTATGATTTACAGTGGTTCACACGTCCCACACTCTCTCCTAAGTTTGGTTAGCTTAGTGTGTATCCATCCCCAAACGTGACCTAAGTGATTGTTGATTTTAAGATGGGCCTAACGGACGATAGTCCACTTCTCTAGGTGATCTTTCCCTAGATTGACCGGGCGCCTTAGTCCTCCCATCTTTAGACCAATGTTGTAGTGAGCACCTAGGCTTTCATTTTGAGCATCATGTCGCATGTGCTTTTGACCCTTTTTTAAGCATGTTTTCATGCATGTTTTCAAATAAAGTCTACCCTTTCCCTTGCCAAGGGATTTGAGGAGGGTATTCGGTGAACGGAGTTGATCCCCATCAACGAATATTGGTACCCATCCCCTTGTTTTCATTTCTCTTTATTTCTTTTTAATTCCTTGTTTTGTTCATTATAAGTGGACATGCAATTCAGAAATTCAGGGTTCCAATCACATTGTCTCATTTCAGTTATATTTGAGACTATCATGTGCATAACAACATTTGCCATAAGAGAGGGTTGAACATTGTTGAATATCTACACACATTTATATAAAAAATCAATGCACATGGACCGCATTCAGAATCTGTCATACCTTATGAAACACGTTCAATTTTCTATCGAGCTACCTTTGAATTAGCTTTCCAATGCCAATGACCGTGTTTTACTAAAGCTGTTTGTAAAGTCTATCTTTGCGTGGGATGAAGTTGGATAGGTTGGCCAAACCTATCAATGCTATGTCAATCTCTCTTCTCGTTTCCCGTGCAATTATCCTGGATCGATCTCCTATTCCAAAAATGAACACGATGAAATCTCAATCGCATTGTCCGACCAAGGTTCCTCCCATGGTTAAGTCAGCAATGGATCTTGGGCAATTTTGGATATCAATTGGTTTTCAGTCTTTTCTTACCTTGTTATCAGATTCTCTCCTCTTCTTATGTGAATTCCCCCCGGATTTTCTTTCCTCTCCCAGTGCACCTCCCCACTTCCCACTTTGTGGTGACTGGGTAACGGTTGTGCCACTAGGTCGTGAGGCGTTTCTTTCCTCTCCTTCAATTCAGGTCATTATCTCTTCTTCCGCCAGCTATCCCAAACCTTTATTTGAATCATTCCTCTCTCCGGTTTGGACTGGCAGGTCGAGTCAGCTCTAACCCAAACCTAGCCCAGGATGTTTTCAAATTTTTTCCCTACAATTGCCCCCATAAGCCTCTTTTCTTCTTTTCATTTCCCGAGAAGAAAAGGGGCTTGGAAGAAATCTCGCTCGTTTAGGACACACGGTATCCACGGGATTGACGTCCTATCCTTTCGGTAGCCAATATGTCCTGTCTTTACTCATCCCTCCCCCAGACTTAAATCACCTGAAGCAGAACTTTCCCCTTTTTCATTCCTTTTGCCTGCTGTGCTTCTAGTCTACGAATCGCTGCCTTCTTTCAAATTGTCGCTTTATCTGAATCGCCGCCTCCTCTAAATCGTCATCCTTTCTGAATCATCGCCTTCTCTAAATCGTCGTCTTCTCCTCCTTAATATCTTCTCAAGGGCCTCTATCTCCCTAATCCATCCTCATTCTTCATTCTCATTTTTCAGACGGTTAGTTCTCTTCTCTACCCTTTTTTTTTTTTTTGTAAATGGGTAATCTGAAAGGCCTTCTCAGTACTCTGGGGGGAGTCTCCGAGTTTAGGAGCAAGTACGTCATCCCTCTGGTTGTCGAGATCCAAGCGCCACTGCCCGGGGAGTCCTTCGAATAAGGGTCCCGAGAGGCTATGCCCTTCCCTGCTATAGCCATTGTGGAGGGTGGAGTTCGCTTTCCTTTGGATCCTCTTTTTGTTCACTTCATTTCTTTCATAAACCTCTTTCCTCTTTAGTGCACCCGAAACCTATTTCGCATTATCATGGGGCTTGCAGCACTGAACAGACTACTCGGCATGAGCCTTGGTGCTTTTGACATCATGTCCTGCTATCTTCTTATTCCTTTAAACAACAAAAACAAAGTCTTCTATCTGAAATTCCGGGACTCGAATATGCTTCTTGTTCACTATCTCCCGGATTCGAACAAGTCTTCTATCTGAGATTTTGTTATTGTGAGCGAAAATTGGGAAGCGCTGACCGCTTAGGGTGGGATTAGGCGGGAAGTTCCCCGAGTCTCAGGCTACCCAGGTCGGCCTCTTCCTATCTAGTTATTTTGGGTTCATCTTCATTTTTGTTGTCTCCTTTTTTTTTTTATTAGTTCTTCTCTTTGCTTATGCTTGCAGACTCGATGATCAACCAAGTCCCTCATTCCCTTCTCTGGGTCGAGGATTTGCAGAGGGTACTCAACTTCCGGGGTCCTCCCGGGCTCAAGGTTGGGGCCGAGCTACTCATATTTTGCTCGGCTATGAGTTCTCGTACGATAGCTACTTGGCTCTCCCTCCTTGACACGATCCGCTGGAGTCGGTCCAATGGTTGACTTGGTGGAAGGTTTCTGCAGTCAAGACTCCCAAGCCTTCTGGTTAGGGGAGTACATTCAGCGCCCATTCTTCAGCCTCTCAGCATTCCTCCAACCCGTCTCCCCCTGCCGAACAATCTTCCCTTGGCTAAAGGTGAGGTGCTAGGAGGTCTTTGCGGTTGGTTGCCCCCTCCAATTCGAAGCGTACCCCAGTATTTAACGTATCTAATAGCTTTTCCTCCTCGAATCCAGAAAGGTCTTCTCCCGCGATGTCTAGACTCAAGGCGAAGAATTTCCTTGAGGATCTCGGTGACTTCCCTTCCCACAAGGCTATTCCCTCAAATCCTGCATCTGTTCTCGGTAAAAGGGGCCATATTGATCCTGCTCATGACCCTGCCCTAAAGAGGGCTAAGGAGAAGTCCTCGGCTAAGCCCTCTAATGATTTTGACCCGCTCTCCATGTGGTTGAAGGACTGCCTGCCTCCCCTGCCTCCTTACGCGAGCGACACTCTTCTCTGGGTGAAGGCATAGCAGGGTCTCCATCTTTGGCGTTGCAGCTGGGAAAGTCAGTTCTTCTCCCCTCCAATATGAATTTGGATGGAGTCACGTCCGACCACAATCTCGTATCCACAGGGGTTCAATAGTATCTCCTAGTAAGTCGTCGTTCTCCCCTTGCCTTGTCTTTTGGGTAAGCCCTTTATTCAGCTTAATTTTTTTTCTTTTTTTATCTCTCAGGGACTCCAGAAGTGGTTTTCTGCCTCGGATCGTATGGAGAAGCAACTAAAGAGGGTGGAGGTTCTCGAAAAGGAGTTGGTTGCATCTACGGCTACTCGACGCTTAGCAGAGTCCAACCTTGATAATTCTTCCAAGGCTACAAAGGTTGCTGAAGCTAGGGCGACCGCAGCTCTAAGTCATCTGACTGCCAGTGAGATGGAGCTCGAGGTCCTTCATTCCAAGGTGGCTGAGATGGAGGTGGAGATGTGGGACGTTGTGGAGAAGTCGAAGGACGCTGTCTATGAGGAGGTTGAGGCTATTTACCTAGAGCAAGTCGAGCAAATCAATACCCTTGTGTTTGAGTGGGGTTATGATGTGGGACTCGGAGATGCTGGTGTGCCAGAAGATTCCCCCCTCTGGGCCAGACACAGAGCTCTCCCTGAGGATGCCCAACCACCACCTTCCGAGGTCCCTGCGTCGGGTCCGGAAGGAGAGGCCAGCCCATCCCTAGTTGGGGATGGAGGCACTCCCCCTGTTGCTGACTCTGCTCCACCTGTCCCTGTTATTCCTAGTGATGTTTGATGGTTTGTTGCTTTGTGACTAAAAAGAGAGAAGAAAAACAAACAACAACAAGAAAAAAACTTTTTATCGTTTTGTTGCTTTGTGGTCGCTGGCCTGGTTGCCAGAGATGTGGGCGCAGTATTTTTTTTTCATCCCCACCCTTTTTCTCTCTCTGTTTTTTTTAATAGAATGCTTTTGAGGTGGGACGTTTGTTTCCCTTTGGTAAATGAGATTGTTTGTTTCTCGTTTTTACTGCCACTGTCGGCTCTATCTGAACTCTCTTTTTAGTCTAATATTTGCATCATCATGCCTAGCCATTAATTAAAAAGGAGATAAGTGCAGTAAACCTAGTTTGGGATCTTCCCAGTTAGGATTTTTCTCCTTCAGCACGAAGTGATGGGTTTATTGCTACCCCTCAATTTCAGGCCTTAGCCTTATATTTGCGTGGTTGTCCACATAGGGCGTGCCCTCACTGCGTGTCCCCGACCATACGCAAGTTATTAGAGAAATTTATCCTTGGCACAAGAACATAAATAAGATATCCTTCAAAGATGAAACGAAAGATACATGAATGAAAATTCCATTGGTACAAAGATCAGAAATAGAATTTCTTTAAATTTGCTATGTTTCATGGCCTTAGCAATGCCTTTCCTTTGAGCATATCCAAATGATAGGCTCCTGTTCTCCCAACTAAAGTCACCCGATAAGGTACTTCCCAGTTCGGTCTTAGTTTCCCGTGACTGGGGTCCTTGGTGTTGGGGAGCATTTTTCTTAGGACCAGATCTCCAACCTTTAACACCTGCTTTCGTACCCTCTTCTGGAAGTTCTGAGCTAGTTGTTGCTGATAGGGGGCTAATTTGATTAGCGCTCACTCCCTTCGTTCTTCTATCATATCGAGCTGGTTGGCAATCCTCTCCTTGTTTTTCTCGTGGTTGTAAGCTTCCGTCCTTGTGGTGGGTGGTCTGGTCTCTAAGGGGATCACTGCTTCCATGCCATATGCTAGAGTGAAAGGAGTTTCTTAGGTAGATATTCGCGGAGTTGTCCTGTAGGCCATAGGACTGTAGGAAGTTCATTCATCCATCCGCCCTTTTCCTTGTCCAGCCTTTTCTTTATGCCATCTCGCAAGGTTTTGTTGGAGCTTTCAGCTTGGCCATTACTTTGTGGGTACGTAGGGGTTGAAAAGTGATGCCTGATGCCATATCGTTCACGTAAGTGTCTGAATGCTTTTCCCTCGAGTTTTTTCCCATTGTCCGTAACCAATGCCTAAGGTATTCCAAATCTTGTTATAATATTTTTCCACATGAACTTCTTGGCATCACTTTCCCTAATGTGGATCAGCGGCTCTGCTTCCACCCACTTAGTAAAGTAATCAGTAGCCACAATGAGAAACCTAAAATTACCCGACGACCTCGGTATGGGTCTGACGATATCAATCCCCCATTTATGGAACGGCCAAGGACTCACTATTGAGTTCAGAAGCTCGGTAGGTTGATGGATGTCTTTGCTGAAGCATCGACATCTTTTGCACTTCTGAACAAACCAAAAGGCGTCCTTTTGCATGTATGGCCACAAGTAGCCCTGTGACATAGCTTGGTGGGCCAAGCTTCGTCCCCTAATGTGCCCCCCGCAGCACCCCTTGTGAATTTTCCATAGGCATTTTCCTAAGTTACCGGGATCCACACACTGTAGGTATGGCCCCGTCTTGGAATCACTTTCCCTAATGTGGATCAGCGGCTCTGCTTCCACCCACTTAGTAAAGTAATCAGTAGCCACAATGAGAAACCTAAAATTACGCGGCGACCTCGGCATGCGTCTGACGATATCAATCCTGATGGACCCGATTCCTCCCTCTCTCCCGCTGCCTCCGCCCCGGGTCTTTCGGGGTACGGCGGAGGGGAGGAGAAGAAAAGATAAGGGTATCAACATCTTTCTTTTTTTTGTGTACGGGTATGCTAATTTCACTTTTCTACTTGGAATTTAGAAATGGTGATCCGAAGATCCACCTTCACAAGTAGAAAGGGGAAATGAAACTTTTTCTAGTTTCCCATTGCACACATATTTTAAGAAAAGAGACAAAAGGGTTTTTTTTATATGCCGTGAAAGGCGATTTCATTTGTTTGCCGTAAAAGGCGATTTTGCCGTAAAAGGCAATTTAGAAATCTTATCCATTATGAAAGACAAGAGTTGTGATTTTTGTCTCTAAAAGAAAAATAAAGTACAATAGAAATCAAGAAAAGGAATCTGACTTCTCATTCGATTGTGGGGACACGTTCAGATCGACGTGTCGCGAGTCATGTATGGGCTCCTCCATCGTCCATGCAGATGAGAACACGATGCTTGGATTCTTGGCTTGGCTTTTTTAACCTCAGATGTTTAAAAGACAAAGACCAAGAGAAGGTCTTATATCCGATAAAAAGCTAAGTAAACGGGCTGAAAAGCCACATTTTAGCCATGTTGGTAGAAGAAGGGAGGTCCTTGGGGGGGGGTGGCCCCCCAAGGGTGCTTCAATCACCTTTTGGTGGTCTTTGCAGCAGAGTTGCAGGAGTTCTGGATTTTCCGGGCAATTCTGTGGATTCTTTTTCCGTTCTTCGTCTCCTTTTTTCTAATCCTCTTTTCCCTTTGGAATGCCCTCCTATTTATAGGCCTTTGGTAGCCATTTAGGAGGGTTTATGAGCATTGAATGCATTAATGCTCATAATGGGAGGAGTTACAAGTTTTAAAGTATTTGTTTTGTAACTCCTTTTTCCTTCAATCTGATTGGCCGATGGAGAATAATGAGCTTTTAATTGCCTTTAATCCCCATCATGGGGGGAGTTTCATGGCTTTAATGCCATAAATCCTTTGACTTGTAACTCCCATTTGCTTGCTTTTGATTGGGCCGTCCAAAATAATGAGTTAATGACCGCATTAACTTGTCATAAAACGGGTCATTTAACCTCATTAATTGGTCGCCAAGTCGCTTGAAGAGTCACGGGCCGCGCCGCGTCTTTTGGAATTCTTCTTGCGATGATCGCCGGTGGATCCACATGTTGTTTGATGTCGGATGGCGATGCAATTTCAGACATTGATTAATGTCAACGTGCCGGCAACATATGTCCTGTCGATTTCACGATCGGGCGGGCAGAAAGTGTGCTTTCTTTGTCGGCCGGTTGGCGATTTCGAGGCATCTAATGATCATCTAATGATTTCGGCGGCGAATCCGTCATGTTGACGAAGATCGACGGATTTCATGCACGAAAAATCAGATTTTGGAAAAATCACAGGGGCCAATCAACTCGAAACGTGAAAAGGACCCGAAAAAAGGGGTTTCCGGCGACTTTTGGGTCGCCGTAATTCCATGGTCGCCGGCGACCATGGGCTTTGGGCCCATTTCTCGGCCGCCGTTCGGTCGCCTTTTCTTCGTCGTTTTTCGATCTTTTTTCATTCTTTTTTCTTTTGTATTTTTCCTGACATTTCCCCTCATTTATTGGCCTGATTCTCTTGAAGAAAACCCGACGAGAAGCCACGCATTTCCTATTTTTCTGGAAAGCCGAAGACTTTGTTGTGCGGTATTGCCGATTTTTTGTCAAGCATTGAAACTAGGCCAAACGATGTCGGAATGACCTGAAATTTGACGTAGAGCTTCTTGAGCAGTAGATAGGACCAGCCATAGGCTTGGGTTTGAGTTTTGAAGCCTTTTGGGGTCCCGTAAATGCTTGCCTTGATTTCGCCATGAGAGAAATGCCGAGCTTTGACTTTTGGTCAACCGATGTCCGATTGACCTGAAATTTGACAGGGAGCCTCCTGAGTAGTAAATAAGACCAACCATGGGCTTTGGTTTGAGTTTTGAAGCCTTTTGGGGTCCCGCAAATGCTTGCCTTAATTTCACCTCGAGAAAAATGCCGAGCTTTGAAACTAGGCCAAACGATGTCCGTTTGACCTAAAACTTGACAGGGGACCTATTGGAGTCATTTTGAGATGATCCATTAGCTCCAATTTGGATGCCATGATTCCGGGGTGCTCCGCTGCCGGTAGGCCTGTTTTTACTCCCCGATAGTTGATGAAGGGTCAAACGTTGTTCGTTTGACTTGAAATTTGGCATGGGGCCTTTTGGAGGTATTCTGAGACCATCCGTAGGCTCTGATCGAAGTTTTGAAGTCTTCGACACTGTCGCTGCCGGGAGCTCCTGTCTGGCTGTCGGAGGAGTGAAGTTAGGCCAAATGACGTCGAAATGGCCCGAAACTTCATGTGTACCCCTCTTTTGGCTGCTTTGAAGGATCTTGCAGTTTTTGTTTGATTCTGACAAGATCTGGTGCTTGAAGTGGCGCCTTCCTATTTATGGCAGGATGTGGCTCCATGTAGCTTTTGGTGTTGAAGGGACATAGTGACATTTTTGGTGTCAACAAATGCCCCCTCGAGGTACAGCGACAAGGTGCTCAGCTCTAGCAGTCGGTGTGCCTCGAAGAGAATTTGAAGGAGATCTTCTTGCTTGACCAAGAGTCTTGAGCGTTTTTCTCTTGATGGAGTTGCCTTTTTGAGCTTCCAAGGGATTTCGAGGTAATGAGAGGGGTCATGTACCGTCTCAAGGCAAGGATTTTGAAATGACATTTGGATATGGGTTTTTGGTTTTGGGTTTTCCCTTTTAACCTTGTGAACCTAAAGGCTTTATGTGGCACATTAGGCGGTTAAGAAGGTTTTTTGGTTTTTTGACCTTGTGACCTAACAGGTTGTATGTGGCGAGTTAGGGGGTCGGGATTTTGGTTTTTGGTTTCGGTCTTGTTGTTGACACCAAAAATGTCACTATGTCCCTTCAACACCAAAAGCTACATGGAGCCACATCCTGCCATAAATAGGAAGGCGCCACTTCAAGCACCAGATCTTGTCAGAATCAAACAAAAACTGCAAGATCCTTCAAAGCAGCCAAAAGAGGGGTACACATGAAGTTTCGGGCCATTTCGACATCATTTGGCCTAACTTCACTCCTCCGACAGGCAGACAAGAGCTCCCGGCAGCGACAATGTCGAAGACTTCAAAACTTCGATCAGAGCCTACGGATGGTCTCAAAATACCTCCAAAAGGCCCCCTGCCAAATTTCAAGTCAAACGGACGACGTTTGACCCTTCATCAACTCTCAGGAAGCAAAAACAGACCTACCGGCAGCGGAGCACCCCGGAATCATGGCATTCAAATTGGAGCTAATGGATCGTCTCAAAATGACTCCAATAGGTCCCCTGTCAAATTTTAGGTCAAACGGACATCGTTTGACCTAGTTTCAAAGCTCGGCACTTTCCTCGAGATGAAATCAAGGCGAGCATTTGCGGGACCCAAAAGGCTTCAAAACTCAAACTAAAGCCCATGGTTGGTCTTACTTACTACTCAGGAGGCTCCCTGTCAAATTTCAGGTCAATCGGACATCGGTTGACCACAAGTCAAAGCTCGGCATTTCTCTCATGGCGAAATTAAGGCAAGCGTTTGCGGGGTCCCAAAAGGCTTCAAAACTCAAACCAAAGCCTATGGTTTGTCCTATCTAATGCTCAAGAAGCTCCACGTCGAATTTCAGGTCATTCCGACATCGTTTGGCCTAGTTTCAATGCTTGACAAAAAATCGGCAAAACCGCACAACAAAGTCTTCGGCTTTCCAGAAAAATAGGAAACTTTGTGCTTCGATTTCCGTGGCTTCTCGACGGGATTTCTCCAAGGAAAACAGGCCAATAAATGAGGGGAAATGTCAAGAAAAATATAGGAAGAAAAAGCATCAAAAAAGAGCGAAAAACGGCGAAGATACGGCGACCGGAAGGCGGCCAAAAAATGGGCCCAAGGCCCATGGTCGCCGGCGACCTTGGCCCATGGTCGCCGGCGACCATGGCCCATGGTCGCCAGCCCCATGGTCGCCGGCGACCATGGAATTTCCGGCGACCCAAAAGTCGCCGGAAACCCACTTTTTCGGGTCCGTTTCGCGATCCGAGTTGATTGGCCCCTGTGATTTTTCCAAAATCTGATTTTTCGTGCATGAAATCCGTCAATCTTTATTAAAATCACGGATTCACCGCCGAAATCATTGGATGATCATTCGACGCCTCGAAATCGTCAAAGAAAGTACACTTTCTGCCCGCCCGATCGTGAAATCGACAGGACGGATGTTGCCGGCACATTGAGATCAATCAATGTCTGAAATTTCATCGCCATCCGACATCAAACAATGTGTGGATCCATCGGCGATCATCGCGAGAAGAATTCCAAAAGACACTGCGCGGCCCGCGACTCTTCAAGCGACTTGGCGGCCAATTAATGAGAATAAATGACCCATTTTATGACAAGTTAATGCGGTCATTAACTCATTATTTTGAACGGCCCAATCAAAAGCAAGCAAATGGGAGTTACAAATCCAATGATTTATGGCATTAAAGCCACGAAACTCCTCCCATGATGGAGATTAAATGCAATCAAAGGCTCATTAATCTCCATCGACCAATCAAATTCAAGGAAAAAGGAGTTACAAAACAAATCATTTAAAACTTGTAACTCCTCCCATTATGAGCATTAATGTATTAAATGCTCATAAACCCTCCTAATGGCCACCAAAAGCCTATAAATAGGAGGGCTTTTCCAAAGAGAGAGAGAAAAATTGCTCGGAAAATCCCGGAAAATCCAGAGAAATCAGAAGAACCTCTGCCAATTTGAAGAAAAGAAACTCTGCTGCAAGAGCAACTACAAGGTGATTGAAGCACCCTTGGGGGGCCACCCCCCCAAGGACCTCCCTTCTTCTACCAACATGGCTAAAACGTGGCTTTTCAGCCCGTTTACTTAGCTTTTTATCGGATATAAGACCTTCTCTTGGTCTTTGTCCTTTAAAAATCTGAGGTTAGAAAGCCGAGCCAAGAATCCAAGCATCGTGTTCTCATCTGCATGGACGATGGAGGAGCCCATACATGACTCGCGACCGTCGATCTGAACGTGTCCCCACAATCGAATGAGAAGTCAGATTCCTTTTCTTGATTTCTATTGTAATTTATTTTTCTTTTAGAGACAAAAATCACAATTCTTGTCTTTCATAATGGATGAGACTTGTAAATCGCCTTTTACGGCAAAATCGCCTTTCACGGCAACAAATGAAATCGCCTTTCACGGCATTCAAAAAAACCCTTTGTCTCTTTTCTTAAAATATGTGTGCAATGGAAAACTAGAAAAAGTTTCATTTCCCCTTTCTACTTGTGAAGGTGGATCTTCGGATCACCATTCCTAAATTCCAAGTAGAAAAGTGAAATTGGCATACCCGTACAAAAAAAGAGAAAGATGTTGAAACCCTTTATCTTTTCTTCTCCACCCCTCCGCCGCACCCCGAAAGACCCGGAGCGGAGGCAGCGGGAGAGAGGGAAGGAATCGGGTCCATCAAGCTGGCACACCCGGTGGGACACGTTCATTTGAGAACATGAACTTAGATTCTTTGGCACCTTTCTAGTTGGTGGCCAATGTTGAATCTTGCATAAAAAAAAAAAACATGAGATGGGATTTTGTTTTTTGGAAATTTCTTTCTTTAAATCTATTTCCAATCTTTCTCCTTCTCGAAAAAAAATCTTCTCTTGTTTTTTGAATTCAGATCTGAGAAATCTCGATCTCCTCCCTTTTGGACTCAGTGCCCGCAGAAATGTTTGAGCACGTTTTCAGGTTGGGAAAGGGACCGTTTGCTCTCTTTGATGAGTTTAAAAAAAATCTGATTTCAAACTTGTCAGATTTTCAAAAAAAAATCTTCTTTCTTTTGGATCCAAATTTGAGAAATTTTGGTTTTCTTTCCTTTCTGACTTAGGGCTCGCAGAAATTGTTTGAGCCCCTGTTCAGACGGGGAACGGACCATTCGCTCTCTCTGATGAGTCCACACAAAAAAAATCTGATTTCAAACTTGTCAGATTTTCAAAAAAAAAATCTCCTTTCTTTTGGATCCAAATTTGAGAAACTTTGGTATTCTTTTCCTTTCTGACTTAGGGCTCGCAGAAATTGTTTGAGCCCCTGTTCAGACGGGGAACGGACCATCCGCTCTCTCTGATGGTCCACCAAAAGAAATAAAAAAAAAATCTGATTTCAAACTTGTCAGATTTTCAAAAAAAAATCTTCTCTCTTTGGATTCCAAATTTTGGTTTTCTTTCCTTTCTGACTTAGGGCTCGCAGAAATTGTTTGAGCCCTGTTCAGACGGGGAACGGACCATCGCTCTCTCTGATGAGTCCACACAAAAAAAAATA
>QPKB01001107.1:0-2500 GCA_003546025.1 Camphora micrantha
AACTCAAGTCTTGTTGTCAAAAAACTAGAGTTAAATTTATTTCGAAAAATACAGATAAATTTCAAAGACAGAAATAAAATTTAAAAAACACAAATAAATATGCCAATAATCTCACATTATACTTGATTGTTATAACTTAGATAGATTTGTCCAACTCAGATAAATAGCCGTAAAACTCGGATAGATTTGTCCAGGACTGGCAGATAAATTTATCCAGAACTCCAGATAAATTCATCAAGAAACTCAAACGATTGTCCTAGAACTCAGATAAAATTCATCCAGAAGCTCCGACTGATTTGTCCCAGAACAATTCAATAAGATTAGCCAAAGCTCAGATAAATTTGTTTCAGAACTTAGATAAATTTGTTCAGAACTCAGATAAATTCTGCATAAAACTCAAATAAATTTGATAATAATATGAAATCTCAGATAAAATTTGACAGTAAAACTCAATATAAATTTGTTAAAAACTCAGATAAACTGAAAAAAGGAACATTAGATAAATTTTAGGGGCAAAACCACTCAAGATAAATTTCATTAAAACTCACATATAGATTTTCAAAAGACTCAAGATAAATTTTTTTTCACGAGTTAGGTCAACCTGGGCTTGACCAAACTAGACTGGCTTGGCTACTGGGCTTTCTTTTTTGCCAAACGGGTCGGCTTGAATCGCACCTGACCCTGCGCTGGAACCGACCCAAAAAGAGTCTTCTTTCCTCCTTTGTTTCTTCTGCAACAGGAACCAGAATCATTCCTCTTCTGGTCTTCTCTCCCTTCGACGGTAATGGTGCAACATCGCTTATTCTCGCGGCGATGGGGGGCGGCACACACGCGGCAACGAAGCGCCCGGAGGTGGGGCCAGCGAAAAATGTTCTGCGGTCAGCTACGAAAACACGTCTGTATCTTCAACATCGGCGACGAGAGCCAGTGCTTGCTCTTCTCTCTGGCGATGTTAAGGGAGACAATGCCTAGATCGATCTCGCTCTTCAGTTCTACAAGAAGGCAAGGTTCGTGTGCACTGAAGATCTCAAAAACCGATCTCAGACCCCGCATCTTGTCCTTGTTTTTCGATTCCGGCGTGCAGTTGACGAGTGATGACAGTCTCTTACTCTCTTCTTCTTCGCGAGCGTGACCACAATCGATCTATCGATCTTCGCACGATCCAGCTACTCTTTCGAGTCCGATTCAATGGTTCTCTCCGATCACACCAAACAAACAACAAACCGTTTCTTCGTCTGCAATGCAGAAACGGGTTCCTTTGTTCTAGGTGAGTCAGTTTGGCATTAAATGTTTTCTGCAGAGAACGAATGAGATTCAGGATTTGTGACGAAGACGATCTTGGTTCAGTTTTGGATTAAATAAGGTTGGGGAAACGAAGATTTGAAATTTTTGAATTTCAATTTATGCTAATGGTTGAAAGGGTAAATCAGTCATGAGAATTGTATCCATGGACTTTTGGCTTGCAAACAGTCTAGTTTTTTGGATCAAGAGCCCTTAAAAAGAATTCGTCTGGACTGGAGGCTGGAAACATTAATTCTAGAGGACCTTGTGGCTAATTATCTCTTTAATGAAACCATGACATTAGGCGTAATTGGTACAAGATCCATTATTCTTAAGATCATATTTGACGTAAGCCAGACACTGGCCAGCATAGTATGTACGTGAGAGCTCAGTGTGACGAACCCTGATTTCACCGCACCTTGATTTCACCAAAATATCGAGGATCGAGTCTCTGACCTACTCCCTAAAAAAGGTTGTGTAACCTGCGACTAGTATTTGCAGTAGCCTTTTTATTTTTTTTTATTTATTTTTGTGCTTAACTGAGTTTCTAGCATATTATGGTTTTTCAAACTTTCAAGTATATTGGTGTCGGATCGGACCCATGTTAGTGGGGGCAAAAATACAACATGTCAAGGTGATATGTTTTGTCTTAGTCAACCTGATTTTAGAGGAAAAAAGAAAGAAGTTCTGAATCTCTAATCACATGGTCCCTAAAAACTTCACAGAATCCGTTGCCACTACCCGTGGGACAGGGAAAAACAGAACCGTTGCCATGGCCGGACAACAGACAGAATCCAAACTACAGTGGCAAATAGTTTTAAGATTCCAAACTGGGTGATAGCCCAACAGTTAACCTAAGCTTAGTGGTGCCGATTTAATCCAAAACGATATAATTCAAACCATTAAACAATTCAATCATGATAAAATGATACTCTTTTATCAAACACAACAGACAATCTCAGAACAAATCAGATGAGTAGCCCTTTCATCGTTTTTCAAACTGACAATTAACCAACTTCGTTCAATCAATTTATGAGTGAGAAAAACATAAAATTTCTCTAACTTGGGATGAGGATGATTAGTTATGTTTGATGGGCTTACCGGGACCGTCTCAATACACACTTGGTGTGCTCCATGTCGGTTTATGAGTTAAGAAGTTGGTGTCTCTGAAGGTCGCCGACAATTTGAGGGCATAAAGTGTATATTAAGACTAATAGAA
>QPKB01001107.1:7500-14164 GCA_003546025.1 Camphora micrantha
ACAAGGGATTGTATCGGTTGTCTCGACTTCAATACTAGATGGCCGTGTTATCTCAAAAGAACCTTATTTCATCTGATTTTGTACTTCATCTCTAGACTCTCCCTGAAGTGAGGAATCAGTGATCCTGTTGGATAGAAAAGCATTTTTCATGGAATATGACATCCATGGAAACATAAAACTTCTTAGTAGGGGCTTCGCGATGGTAACACCGATACCCTTTCTGAGTTGAGCCATACCCCACAAACACACACTTCAAGGCACGTGGTTCCCAGCTTGGTGCTTTGATTTGGATGTAAGTGAACATATACTACACATTCCGAAAACACGTTGGTGCCAATCTGATGAACAACCGGAGGCAAGCGTACAGTGGTCAGATAATACATCCAAAGGTCTTCTAAAAACAAGAAACACTTGATGTGAGTGTACGATTAATCAGGTAGACAGCGGGAACTCAAAGCTTCACCCCATAGCGTGTGATGGAACTATGACCACCAAGTTAATAGAGATCGATGACCTCCAATAAAGTGCCTCTTTTTTCCGTTCAGCAACCCATTCGTTGATGAGATTGAGAGCAAGATGTTTGATGAATTGGTACCAACTGAATGTTCCAGAAAAATTCAGTCAATTTCAATCTTGAAATATTCACTCCGATATCAGAACGAATAATCTTGATAGACACGCTTAAATTGTGTTTGAGCACCATTGATGAAAAGACGATTACACAGCACAAGACATCACTCTTTAGTTTGAGTAAATAAACCCATGTCATCTCTTAGAATCTCAACGATGTAATGAACACTTCATTCCAGTATGTGTAGAAAGTGTGGGCAGGACCCCAGACATCTGAATGGAAACTAAGGCAACAAGGTGTATTCAAGTTTTGATTATCATGCGAATAATAAACAGATAACGATGGCTTTTCGTGCCATTACACAAGTTTCACAAACAAAAGTCTGAAAGAGTAAAAACCAGTAAACAAGGATGGCAATATTCTTCTAAGATAACAAATGAGGGGTTCCCAGTCGTAGGGTATGCATATCCAAATCTCTTCCTTCTGATTTAAGCATGTTTGTCGCCCATAATCGTGAACCAGTGGCTCTTCCATCATCGGATTGTTGGAGCGTGCATTTCCAGATAGTTAATTTGTTAGCCTTTCATGCCGTTTTACACTGCCAATCGCCTTCTTGGTACGGATGTTCTGAAAAATGCAGTAAGTGGGAAAAAACATGGTACACAATGATATGAGACTTGGCTAACTGACTAACAGATATAATAGGGTTTATCTATTAGGGATGGACGAATAAAACCATTATAGTATAGATAAAGATGGAGACAAGGGTATAGTGTCGATATCCGACAAACTGGGTAGAAGACACTCACCATTGGCATTTAGTAATGACTGATTTTGGAAAGTTAGAGGATAAATTGGCTTTTACCATTTTTTGTTAGTCATAAGTCCATATGTTCAGTATGCACCCGTGTCAATTATCCAAGTCAACTATGTTCCAGTAATACTACTCGGAAGAGTAATTACAGAGTTAGTCATACCTGACTTGGCAACGAATCCAGAATGTAGTTACTTGGTGACTCTGGGGAACTGGAACCTCTCTGCCGTGAGGGTTGGATGGCCTGGGAGACACTATCTACCTCATGGGATGTCTCCAATCGTGTAATTGCCATTGGAGCTTAAAGCATGTGTCCATCACATTGTATTATCACCATTACAATGAGTACACTTAACGTTAACCTTTCTTTGGGTCAGGACGAGCACTAGATTCTCTGAACGGCCATCAACAGTTCCTTCTTGATGTCACACCCAAGCATTAGTATCTATGCTTGTTTGCTCGGCACATAACAATGGCATAAGCAACCTGTAGAAATTTGGGAAGAGGAGTAGTCGCAAGAACCACGACCACGAACCCATCCAAATGGGAATCGAGGGCCAGCCAGAAAACGTACAGACGTTGAGAGTTATCCATGGTTGATATACCTCTCATATTCCCGGGTAAACTCCATAGTGCATAGACTCGATAGCGTCAAACTCCTGCCCATAATTCTTTTTGTAGTTTTTTCAAAAAAGAAATACAGAACCTCCAATTTGGCGGACAGAAATTACCTCACAAATATAAAATCTGATGGCCTTGAAGCACTGGCTGACAGAGTAAGTTTGTTTTGCAGCCTCCAAATCTCCTTGGCAATAGATAAGCGGGAAGAGTGAACCTGATGTCTTAGTCATGGCGTCAAGGAGCAAGGATTTGACCATACAGTTCGCGTCTCCCATGTTTTTTTTCTTTCATATTCCTCAAAAGTGATGTCTTTTTGTGCCATCCTACTACCAGAATAAAAGCCCCAACATTTCCTGCCCCGGATCTTATTCTGGGCATTCAAAGACCAGTCGATGTAGTTAGTACCATCAAGTCGTTCTGGATCAATCAAAGAGACATATCGTGAGATGGAATGCGGCAGAACAGCGGGATCAGCCTTCTCTTTCCTTGTCTGAGTTTATAGATTACTAGAGGATGAATCAGTCATGATAATAGAAAGCAAATAGACAAACAAGATCAGCCCCCAAAAAAAAAAAAAAAAAAATAAAGAACCCACGGTTTGATGAAGAAATCGTTATCACCAAATGGTACCACTAGATCAAGAAAGCACAGCAAAAAAAAGGCCTTCGATTCCTATGGAAAGTGGAAAGGAAATCGAAGTTGGCTCTGATACCATGTAAAATATTTTTCATATTTTATTAATATTAACAAGGAGGTAATTTATACAAAAGTTTCCCACAATTATAGAGATCTAATAGCTGATCTCCTTGATTACATGAGATCAAATATTAGAGGAGGAATTTATAGGAAGAGGTTACCATACAGCAATACCCTCCTCCTATTTACACGAGCTTGAGGTTGATTGTTTCCAACATAATCCTGCTGCAGCAGATGGATATTGGGGTGTTCTGGAGCTCGTGGTGATGCTAGTATCCCTGGCCTTGACACTAAGTAAGCCCCTACCAAACTCCGATCGTATCTCGGATATTGATTGATGCATTCCATTGGAAGATGAATCCTCCCTTGAGGGAGATGACTAAATGAAAATGAATTCCTCTCCCTTTGAGGGGAGATTGATAAATGAAAATGAATATTCCTTTTAGACTGAGGAAGGCATGGTATTGAATGAAATGTTAATGCATATGAATGCTATTTGGTCTAGTGCCAATTCGTACAATGTATATTTGATGTTATTGTCTCTTATGTTATTGTAAGAATTGTCTAGTTTTCTCTTAAGCATTGGAATATTGTATTAATGCATATGAATGTGTTAATTACTCTATTGCATTAGAATTGTTTATACATTGTTGACGTCGATGTCATTAGTGTTATGATGGCATTATCCTCGTTTGCCCCTTACCATGCGTCCAGCGTCCCCCCTTTGGCGCTCAGTTAGCGTGGAGAATACCGTTTCCGGTTCATTCCTAGGAGAATGATTGATGAGAATCGGCGTGGAATACATATGAATGGGTATCCGAGTTGAAATTTAGTGTAATTGAAACTCATTTTAAGAAATGTTTTTGTGATCCAATTGTCTATCAATTTCATTTTTTGGAGATGTAATTTATTGGACATCTGCATCTGTTTTGAAATGTAGTGTTGATCAATGTATATTGGGAATAAAAGTACATGTAATAGGACGTAATTTTGTATACATGTAAATAAGAAGCTGACATTGTCAAATATATATTGGTTTCTGCAAGATTTTTTGTATTTGACAGATACTTGAAATTGATATCCCTTGTGGATCTCATTTTAACTTCGGTTAATTAGGGGTTTAACGGGAGTGAGTATGTTGATCACGCTCGGTTTGGCCGGATCCGGGCCCTGGGTCGTGACAATATCTCAATAGTTGTGAAACCTTATCACTCCATCTATATTTTTCTAACTTTTCTCTTGATGATCTCTATCCCTAAAATATCTACGATTTGGGTAATCATCCTGTGGATAGGATGAATAACTTATTTCATTTTTTTTTATAAAAAAAAAGAACTACCCCGTGCTCTTTTCAAATATTTCAACCAATAGTTCAAAATCTATCAAGAGCCGTTGGATTGATCTTGAGAATTTTATGGCCCAATGATGGGAGGACGTTCGTTATGCTGATGCATGAGCTTGTGAGACCATGATTTTGTATAGTCTGCTCTCATAAAAAGGAATAGAGCTATCAAAACGAAGAAGCTTGGATTGGATATCAAGGCCGAGGAGCCAACAAGCAATGTCGCCAAATTAAGTAATTTCCACGCTCTACAAAGCAATAGCAGTTCAGGTTAATATATATGTACAATCCAACCGTTTAAGTTATGTACCCCATTCCTCGCTTGAGAATGGCATGAGAAAGGAGGGAGTCATGGGCCCGGTGGGGGCCGAAATATATCTAAGGCTAAGCCAATTAATTTAGTTTGTGGGGGCCTAATATTCATCTAGGACAGTTCATAGGCATGAAACTGAGACCTGGTCCGCCCATTTACAAACTAGATACATTTTTGTATTAAGATTTGGGGTGGTGCCAAGCAACTCCCACGCCACCCCACAACAACAAGCAAAAGCTACAACTAATTAAGAAAATCCAATAAATGTTTGCCACTACATATTCGAACAAATTCTAAATTTATAGTGGAAATTAAGGGTCAAAGAAGTCTATCAAATCATAAGCAACTAATTATTATAATGAATCAAAATTCAATCCAAGGTGGGTACAATACAACTAGATTGTACGTAAGATCTAAGATAATGTTTGTGAGCTTTTGTTAGTTTTTTTTTTTCTAAAGACTTGAAAATCATATTATTATCCATATTATTGGGAATTTTTATTCCCTTTGAGTTTTTTTTGGATTTTTTTTTTTTCAAAGAGATTATAATCATATTTGTGAATTTCATTGGGATTTTTTTTTACAAGGAGAGCAAGATCTATTTTTTATTAATTTGTTTAGGGTTTTTTTTCCCAATCCACTAGCATATGGTTTTTCTTTCTGTTCTATGGATCTTCTTTTAAAAAATAAAAATATTAATTTTAGTTGATTTATAATCCATCAAATATAATCTTCTTCGTCTATTCTTTATAATATATTATTTTAGATTTTACTTTTCATTAATTATTCTTCATAAATTCTAATTTTTATTTATATCTTCAATTCTAAGCTCGGAGCTTTGCCCGCTAAGTCTTATTATTTTAATTATTATTTTTATAAAGTATTATGGCAGGTGTGGCGGTGATCGTTGGCAGCTCAGAACCTGAATTGCCGCTGTGTCTGATCGGCAAATCTTTAAAATGTATTTGTCTTGATCCAACAACTAAAGGGAGATTCTAATGCACCCCACCCAAATGCTGTACACACCCACATGCCCTTATGTGAACAGTGATTTTCACTGTTCACATAAGGGAGATGTGGGTGTGCACAGCATATAATGGGGGTGTATTTAGAATTACCCAACAACTAAACTGTCAAACACGCGTTTAAATAATCTTGCCTTTAATAATAACTAAACTAAAGTATGATAGAAAATGAATACCCAACATCACCCAAGTGAATGAAAATCTTAATTACAATAGAGTTGAGACCCATCTATATCACCACGAGACTACCTCATATATTTCCTTCACTCCTAATTACTTCATCTGTATGTAACCCATCTCCTTCCCCAAACACATCCTCGGCCCTGCATGAAACGCGGGAAACCGATACGGACTCTCAGCCCGAAACATCCCTTTCTCATCCAACCATCTCTCCGGCACAAAACTGCCACAATCTCTCCCCCAAATCGCCTCCAATCTCCCCATCGCATACGCATTATATGCACGACTGCCCCTTCTTCACTACTATCGACCCATCCGGCATCACATCATCCTCTTTACACGCTCTCGAGTCCACCGCTACGGGCGGATACAGCCTCAGAGCCTCAGAGACGGCCGCATGCAGATACTCCATTTCTTTGCAACTCTTGGTAATCAAACACCTCTGAAGGACCTTTCTGGAACTGGGTTCTTACCGATTCGAGCTCTCGAATGAATCTCCCTCGACTTGGGGTTTTGAAGATAGCAGCCAAAAGAACCATGCTAGTGTTTGAAGACGTCGTTCACGGCCTGCGAGGATGAAGCTTATGATGATGTCTCTGAGGAGTTCATCTGAATTGTTGGTGAGATGATGAATCGAGATAGAAGGTCGGTGTTTTCTTTGTTAGTAGAGCTTCTTCTGGATCTTATGATTTTCATGGCGAAATCACGGACGGTGGAGATGGATTGCTTCAAGATAGCTTCGGAGCCGATATTGAAGTGTTTTTTGAGTTTCCAGAGGAATGGAGAGCGTACCTGAAGCGGCTCGGCGGTGATGTTAGCTGCATTTGCGAAGGCGAGAGCGAATGGGGGAAGAGGAGAGATTGCAGGAGTCGTCGAAGAAGAGGAACTTGGGGTCATAGTTGAAGGCGACCATGCAGACGTTGTCGAATGTGAAGCGCTCGAAGATGTCTTGAAGGTCGATGGTTTTGTTGTTTTGGTGGCTGTTTGGAGGAATGGGATGAGGCGGTTGGATCTCCTGTTGGACAGTTTCCATAACGAAGTTCGGAGAGACCTCTTGCTGAATTCGAAGCTTGCAGTCTTCCTTTGTGCCTGTGTACGTAGG
>QPKB01001108.1:0-14157 GCA_003546025.1 Camphora micrantha
AGGACACACATCGATGAGCTCAAACGGACATGCCTCGTGCTACAGAGAGTGAAATTCATCAGTTCCATTACCGGTCATTCATGAATGGTTCAAGAATCACGTACGTAGTCAATCATTAGGAGTAGTTTCACTTGTTCCTGTCATATTACTTTTATGTAAGTGATATTCAGTGATTTACTGCATTGCGTAGGTGTGTAGCTTACGAAGAACAACGATCTAAATCTGACCGATGAAATGACAGTTAGCTGATGGCCCCTTCATAACATCCCGACGTTACACAAGCTTGTGAGTGTCACGTTTTACGATTTCGCTGATAAAGGATAGATGAGAAACGAGCAACGCAAAATAGTGGGGTTCGGGTGTCCATTTGGTAATGGCTGGTTACTTATATGGCCGGTTGAAGGATATTGTTGAAATTGTTATACAATCACGGGTTAAAGTTTCTATTGTTTAAGTGTGATTGGGTGGATCCCATCCGAGAGGGTGAAAACAGATAATTACCAGTTTACATTGGTAAATTTTAACAATCTGTACATCGGTGGTTGATTGAATAAGTGCCCAACCCTACATATTGTCCTCAATGGGGAGCAAGTTTACTATGTCAGAGATCCGAAAGATCTTAACTGGCAGGTTGCAGTTAAAATGTCAAGGAGGGGGTGTATCAGATTGGAATGTATGAGCTAGATATTGATGCATTCGCCCAACAAGTCTTGACCAGAATGCAATTGTTCAACTGATGAAGATGTTAATTGGGTTCGGGAAACATTGAAGGAGAATACAGTAGACTTACACGACCAGTGAACGGTTGGAAACTAATTCACCAATGTTAAATTTCAGTGTAAATAATTTTAAAATGTTAATTTCAATTATCTCGTTTAATGAAACTTATCTTACAACCATTTGAACAGATATGTCAGGACGAAATAGGAGAGATCGTTGCTGACGATGGAACGAGCTGCTGCGCCAGGCACAGGCTAGTCATGCCATCTGGGGGCCTAGACCGCACGGATGCCGCCCAGTCTAGTTCAATGGCCCCACCGAGTAGCCATTGACTTTCTCATCCGAGTCCTTCACCCCAATTGATGCTTCGGCGTCGACTTTTTCAGCTCTACCGTCTCGGCTGCATTGCCGATGCACAGACTGGTATAAGTTTATTTAATTAAAACATTTTAGTTCTAGAAAATATTTTAATTCAATTTAGTTAAATTATCTTTAATTGAAACAGGTGCTATGAGCACAGACCATCTTCCAGTAGGGGAGAGCCCTCGCTAGTGGAATTCGACGTGGATTTCCGGTCATCTATAGACGTGGAGTTTGATGAGACATACCATCGGTGGGTGCGCATGCTCGCCAGCTCATCAGCCAGGTGGGACAATATGGTCCGATCCATAGCATTCCTTTGACTACACCTTGATTGGGACGCATCCCGGTAGAGACACTAGATTGTACCTGGCAGTAGGTTAAGGTAATAATTTAACATTTATCCCATGATGTGTCAATTTTAAACCATAACTTAATGAAAAGCTTTCTTTCCTTTTCAGGACAAACTTAAGGGCGTGTCTGAGCTTTCAGGCCAGTTTGTGATGTCAGAGTGCCGGAAAATGTGGAAAGATCATAAAATATAAGTTAAAGATTGAGCATTGGAAAGCCACATCAGGTGCGCCCGACATACTTGAGCGAGTTCCGAGGGGCGTTACTCCCGGATCAGTGGACTCAGCTCATCCGGTACTGGACGAGCGGGAGGTCCAGGTGAGAAACTTGTCCTTTTTTTATTGTAATTTTAACAATTTACAGTGACTTAACGTAACTAACAAAAATAAACTGATAAAAATTGAAAACAGAGAGAGGCTGCTACGAATGCGCCGAACCACGCAAATGCAGCGGTCCCGCACACAGGCTGGGGGACTCGACACATCACTAGGTCCGCCACGGGTAAAAAGTTATATCGTACATGTAATTTATAATGTTTTCATTATGTATGATAGTATACTAATAATATAACTCTCCACAAACAGTTTGCGTTCCGAGGGTGTTCTTGGTCGACAGGATGTCCGTCTGATGCGTTCTCGAGATCCTCGCCACCCGGAGGTTACAGCTATCTTTGTAAGGTTTTTATATTGAACCGTTTAAATTATCTTCTATTACTATTCTTGTTATGCATGAATATATAAAATAAATCAACTGTGCAGGCCCAGTATCAGTCACGCCTGGAGGAGTTTACCTGAGGAGGAGCGCAGTTTGCCATCACGGAGGGATGAGATATTTCACCTCCATCATTGGCCGGGACGGGCACGGATAACACGCTCACGTATGGACGGGCATTCCCACGCTCGCACATAGCGCGATCGGAGTCATCCGGTGCTAGCTCCTCCCGGGCTCGCGCCCCGTCGTACAGATGAGGAGGTGAGCAATTGTTGCAGTCCATGAAGCAACGAACAGAGAGGAGGTGACCAATGGGTTGAGGGCATAGATGAGGGCCGAGTTGAGAGCGGAGATGGCAGAAGCTAGAGGCTCGTCTATCACAGAGTCGTGGCCCGCTTGCAAGAGTCGCGGCCCGCTTGCTTCAGACCCAGCACCCACTACTCAGGTTAGTAAGAAAAAAAATTTGTACGTTTAAATTGTTCAATTAGGTCATTGATGTGTCAAATTTATTTATTTTTAATTGTTTTTAACTGTATAATAAATAATTACAAAGCACTTGACGCTGGGCAGCGCGCCACCAGGGCCGTCGTGACTTGGTTGGAGAGGGCAGTCATGATCCAGCAGGCTCGACTGATCGTGACGAGGTATAATTATTTACTTTAATTCAAGATTTCGACATGCATAGAAATTTATAGATTTTGAAACTTAAAGTTAGAAACTTTAGTTTGAAACTGGACGGGTAGGGGCCCGTAGTCATTCCTGATTTGCAGGAATTGACGGAACGAGATTCGCGACTACCGGATTGCTCGTAAAGCTGAAACGTAGGTTTAACTCAATACTTTAACTTTAAACTTAGAAAATTCGGCCACCGGATGTCCAAAAGGAGCAAACAGGATCCTTGCCCGTGAACTGACGGACAAGGCCCGTATCATTCCTGACTTGCAGGAACTGACGGAACGAGAATTCGACTCCCGGATTGCTCGTAAAGGTGAAACGTAGGTTTAACTCAATACTTTAACTTTAAACTTAAAAAACGGCCTCCGGGAACCCAAAAGGAGCAAACGGGCTCCGTTGCCCGTGAAACTGGACGGGCAAGGGGCTTGCAGTATTCCTGACTTGCAGGAACTGACGGAATGAGATTCCGACTCCCGGATTGCTCGTAAAGCTGAAACGCAGGTTTAACTCAATACTTTAACTTTAAACTTAGAAAACTGCTCCGAGCATCCAAAACGAGCAAACGGCTCCGTTGCCCGTAAAAACTGACGGGCAAGGGCCGTAGTCATTCCTGACTTGGCAGGAATTGACGGAACGAGATTCCGATTCCCGGAGTGCTTGTAAAGTTGAAACTAGGTTTAACTTAATACTCTAACTTTAAACTTAGAAAACGGCATCCGGGCGCCCAAAACGAGCAAACGGGCTCCATTTCAACTTGGTCGTCCTGTTGGAAATACCAGTGGAAGTGAAGATCCCATTCTAAATATACGATAAAAACAATCATAATCATGGTGCGCGAAGTAATAGTTGGCAGGTATGTTGATAATTTTTTTCGGTGGTCAGGACATTGGAGTTTCATCTCTGATGACACTTTTTTAGTTAGGATCAGTAATGGTACAGTTATTCCGTATATTTTGATGATATTGAAAATCGGGTTTTTGAGATTGACAATGGCCCGCAGTCATTCCTGACTTGCAGGAATTGACGGAAGAGATTCCAGACTCCCGAGTGCTTGTAAATTGAAACGTAGGTTTTAAAACTTAAATACTCTAATCTTTAACTTAGAAACCCGCATCCGGGGCCCTAAAACGAGCAAAACGGGCTCCATTGCCCGTTGAAACTGGACACTTTTTAGCGGACGGCTTTTGGCGGTCGCTAAAAGTCCTTTTTCTAGTAGTGATTGGATTGAAATAGTAAGAAAAAGACACCACTAAAGCCATTAAACTTAAGGGTCATGGATCTAAGGGTTTAGATGATCTTATTGAGTCTAGAACTTGCACATAGGTATGTCTCAAATGGATCAATCCATCCTAAAGACCTCTATGGTCATCACGCATCTTTGTGGGTTCTACTAAGAGGGGATACCGTTGCCATATATATATATATATATATATACATTTTTCATATATATATATATATTGGAATAAATGAGTTTTATTCATTTTACGAATATTGTTCTAGGGAGCATGGTACTAAAAGCCCCATTAATGCTGATCCTCTACATTTTGAGGTCTATTTCAACCATAACTAGTTACCTTGTTAGATCTCAACAATTATGTACTTTAACAATCACATCATTCAACTAGATGAAATTTTTATTAATTAACAAATAAAAAAAATTCAAAAATAGTGCAAAAAAATTAAAACTTTAAAATTGCTACTATTTACCACTTTTAAAAACAATAAAATGTAGCTCGTAAAACACTTTATTAAAAACAAAACCATAAGCCCTGGCTTCCCCAAACAAAAATAGAAATAAAATAAATAAATAAAAATAAAATAAAAAAATTGAACCCATAAGCTTGGTGGCTTTAATTATTTCTTAAACTTTCACTATTTTGAATTATCCTTTTAAGTATTAGCACATGTTTTAAGTACGGTTTGTATATGATAATAGTGTCATTTCAATGTCAGCAATTTGACCATTATGAAACCACCAAGTTGAAGTGCGTGCATGGTTTAAAATCTCGGTCTTCGTGTCGGGTATCGCCGGGCCGAAAAAACCGATATGATATCGGTATGTCGCGGATATCGTCCGTCGCGTCGTCCGCGGTGCGAAGTTTTTTTTTAATCCGAAAAAATTCGCAAAAAATATTCAAAAAATCCAGAATATTAGAAAATGGCTGGAAAACAATATTTTTTTCCATTAGTTGTGAAATTCTAAGACAAACTGAAGATGACTTTAAAATCAATAACATGGATTATGAATAGTGAGATCGATAAAATCATAAAGCACTGTGGCATCAAAAGGGTTCATGTTTACTTAAATAAGAGGGGACTAGTAGAGTGTAGAGACTAGAGAGAGATTGGTGAGTATGAGTGTATTACACACTATTAATAATCCTTTAGTATCACAAAATATTCTAACACAAGTAACAATAATTTTTTTAGAAAAAAAATAAAGATTTAAAAAAATCATTTTGAAAACTCTAAATATATAGATCTAGCATAAAGTATGTAGATCAATCATTTACACACTATACAATGGATCATGAATCATTAAAAGAACATATTTATGATGAAATTCCCAAAAAATGATATATTATAATTCAAATATAAAAAATCCGAAAATAAAAAAAATTGGAAAAAAAAATAATTCAAAATCATGTGTATGAGTAGATCTAACATGAAAGTATATAGATCTAGCATGATTTCTAAGCTTCATTTAAAAATTAAAAAAAAAAACATATAACAAAATGTTTTAAGTTGATTTTCTCTAACCTTAAATAATATTTTCTTCAAAAAATAGATGTGGGATTTGAAAATATCCAAGAGGGATGTGTGATGGAGTATGGTTGCTGCTATGGGTAGAAAAAGATGAGAAGAGAGGAGAAGATGATAAGATGGAGAAAAAGATGAAAAAATTATGATTTTTACTATTTTTATCTCATCTCGGCCGATATTTTGAAAATATCGGCCGAGATATCGGCTCGCCGATATGAAGATCATCTCGGCCGATATAGGCCGAGATTTTGCGATATTTACCGAGACCGATATCTCAATGAGATATCGGCTAGGTACCGGCCGATACCGGTTCATATCGGCCGATATGAACCGGTATCGGCCGATATTTTAATCAATGAGTGCGTGGGACTAAAGAATATGGCTATACTATAATGTGACTCAGTTTTTGAAACATTACCTGTAACGAACAAATACACGCATCCATGCAACAGTATTGTGTAATAAATCCGAATTCTATTAGTACTTTACGATATAACTAATCACCTAGTACAAAATCTCCTTCTGTGCCCCTTTATTGAAAATCTTGATCGAGAGTGTTTTTTTTTTTTTTTTTTTGTGAAATCATGCACACCAAGAAGGATTCAATAGTAATAAACTAAAGTAAGGAGGGAAATCTAACCGTAAAACCCCCCATGGTCTCTGCACAGATGAGGACCCGCTAAAATCGTGCAAAACAGAAAGGGTCCCTTGGTCCCTTTCGTCTTTTTTTTTTTAAATAGTTTTTGTAGTCGACCATCCTGCGTATAATATATTTTTTGAATGTAAGCAAATTCATTAAAAAATAGGCAATATTATAGCAAGGCAGATTATCTGGTAAAGATCCTCCAAAGGTTCATCTCCCATTAAAACAATCAAAGATAATAGCTAATAGTAAAAAAAACAGGCCAAAGGAACAACTTTAAAATAGGGGCAATATGATTAACAAATAAATTTTTCTATTGCATAAAAATCTGAGAAATCCGTTGATGGACCCGATTTTTTGCGCTCGAACGCTACTGAGGTCGGTAGAACGTAGGCAGTCCGTTGGTCCGACCCTTCCGCACCGAGGCAAAGTGGGCATATAACATTTTTTGTACGGTTATGCATATTTTCTAACTCTATTTGGAATTGACAAGTGGTGTCCGTAGATCCACCTTTGCAAGGTAGAAAAAGAATCAACTTTTTTTTCTAGTTTTCCATGCACATATATTTAAGAAAAGAGACATGGTTTGCTTGAATGCTGTGAGAGCGATTTATTTTGTTTTGGCCGGAAAAGGCAAATGTTTTGCCTGAAGAGGCGAATTTTTTACCGGAAATGCAGTGCTTGCCGTGAAAGGCGTTTTACAATTCTTATCAATAATGAAAGACAAGAGTTTTATTTTTATGTCTCTTTAGAAAAATACAAACTAATAATGAAAAGTAAGAAAAATGAATCTAACTTCTCAGGAGATTGTGGGACTCGTTCAGATTGACGGTTACAAGCCATGTGTGGACTTCGCCATCATCCATGTAGATGAGAATAGAGGATGCTTTTGATTCGGTTGGCTCAGCTCAAACCTCAGATTTTTAGAGGATAAAAGACCGAGAGGAGGTCCTATATCCAATAAAAAGCTAAGTAGACGGGCTAAAAAGCCACGTTTAAGCCAAGGAGACAGGAGGGAGAGGTCCTTGTGGGGAGTGACCCCTAAGGGACTTTGGTCACCTTGTAGTAGTGGTCAGTGCAAGACTTCTTCAAAGGGAGGAGAGGTCCAATCAGGATCAAGCAAATGGGAGTTACAAGTCAAAGCAATCATGGCATTTAAAACCATGAAACTCCTCCCATCATGGAGATTAAAGGCAATTAAAAGCCCTTAATTCTCCATCGGCCAAATCAGAAGCCAAGAAAAAGGAGTTACAAAATAAATAAATTAAAAACTTGTAGCTCCTCCCATCATGTGGCTTTAAATGCATTAAAAGCCCATAAAACCCCCTAATGCTACCAAATGCCTATAAAATGGGGGTCCAATTCTAAGAGAAAAAGATCCAGAAATCCAAGTAGGAAAAGGTCCAGAAAAACCGATTCTCGATCCGAATTCCAAAGAAAAATTGTAGCAAGAAGGAGACTGCAAAAGTTGCTACAAACGACCTCTCCTCCTTGAAATATGTGTGGTTTTCATCTTTGGAATGCATCTTTATCTGATTGTAGTCAAATAAAGAAAGGCCATCCATGCCAATGTTATTCGCTTCGAATCCGCATGAATTGTCAATCATCACCTCCGGTATGGGGAGTGGAAATTCATCTTAGGACATGCGCCATCCAGGTCTCTATAATCAATACAGACCCTAGATCTGCCCATTTTTCTTCGTCACGGGGACGACGTTGCCCAACCATTAGGATGCTGTTCCTCAAGGATGAAGCCAACGTTTTTTAGTTTCTGATATTCTTTTCAATTTTGTATCTTATGTCAGTGACAGAATCTTTCTTTGCCTTGTTTGACAGGCTTGATGTCATCTTGTAGAATTGAGAATGTGACTGCTATTTTGGGGACTAAACTAGGCATTTCAGCGTAAACATGAAAACAAACAACGATCACGAAGGAAAGCGATATAACTCTGGGTAAAGCTCCATCATCCTTTATATCTTACTTTTGAAGACATGGACGTGGGCTATCTGGCGTTCCCAAGTCTATCTTTTGAACAGAATCTTCTGTTGGACAGACTTGAAGGTGTTCCTCCACAATATTTTTCGAAGGCTTCCAAACTCATCGAAACCTTCAGGAGTTCAAAGGGAAATTTTTAGACCAAGGCTTTGTTTCTGTCCATGGGTCTTCTTGATTGGTAATTTCTCAAGGCTTCCTATGAGGTTGGTCCCAATCGCCGGTTGAAAACTGGTCAAAGTATGATACTTTTCTTGGAGACGAGGGTTTGCTTCTGGGTCAGAATACCACTGTTTGTGGTCATTGGAACAATTTCTTTTCATCGTCAGATAAATCGTACTAATTGGAAAGAGCTTCTGGATCCTTGAAATTGTTGGGAAAATAGGTGGGCCTGCGTGGATAGGTTTCAAAAACTTTTGACGCCACTTGATGCAAGGCAATCATTATCCATACAGGCTGCAAACCAATCCAGGATCCAATCCTCAAACTCACAACCCATGATCAGTAGAAACTATCTCTAAGATAGAAAATAACTCAACACCATGCATTCACAAAATTAAAAATCTACAACATACAAGGAGTAGGTTATTACCTTGGAGCTTCGGTAGTGGCTCTAATGAGAAACTGATAACTTGTCGGATGAGGAACCCTTTCTTTCTTACCAAATTAGAATTCCCTAAACACCGTGTAAACTTTTCACGTTATAAACCCATATCAGATCTTCTTTTTCTAAAGGAGATAGGTGGGATCTCCCAAGAGAAACCAACTAGAAATTCTAAAGGATCCGAAAAAGAACTAGAAGGAGAGATGGGGCGTTGTAACTCTTGCACTAGGGCTGGGCGTGAATTCCAATGGAGGAATTAAAGGGTATGTTAGGCCACAATCTGCAGGACTACCTACAGCTAATTTATAGCTCAGCACACCTCCTGCTTAATCTAATCAAAATAGAAGTCTTACTTCCATTCCACAGAATAGCTACTGTTCTCTTTCTATTATTTATTAGAAGTTTCACTTCACATAACAATTAGTAATACTATTACTATTATTAGAAGTCTCACTTCAAATAGAAATAGTAACTTTTCTAATTCCTTTTCTTCAAGTTAAAGTAGAATTAGTAATCTTTTTAATAATTGGAACTAGCGTGGGGACCAAACTAGGGATTTTTATAGAAAGCTGGCTCCAATTGGGACACCTCGATGCAAACATCTCATGTGCATCCGGGAAAGTAAAAATTAATTTATGCATCATCTAAATGGAATGAGTCCATATAAAAACTAACACCTTGAGGGGTGACTCTTCAAAGAGATATCCAGGGAGATTGATGTCTTCACAGACACGAGATGTTGAGGCTTCGTCGGCCAGCGATTTTAAGGCTTGGTGAGAATCAACTGTCTTCAAGGGAGCATCGCGTATAGCGTCAAACTCATGGAAAAGAACTTCTCTATATGACCGAATAGAGTTTCCAATCCTCTAGTTGACTTTTTAGTCAAGGTGGACATCCAAATGGCGTGAGATAGCCACAAGCCTCTCCAAAACTGACTGGATTTGAGCGTCATAGCCCATTTTCTTCATAATAGCTTGTGCCATAGGAACTAACGATAGAGAAGTTGCTGGGATACCTTCACTTTGGGAAAGAGTTAAAGCAAGGGAATCTGATGACAGACGGAAAGCTTCGGCCAGGTGATCTGTCAGGAACAAACGAAGAAGATGCTGGAATATGACCATATGCCTGCTAGTAGTTTACCAGAACAGAGTGAGAGACAGGGTTGAGCTTGCTTGAGTAATCAGCTCGGCTTGACGAATTGAAAAGTGTCGTCTTTCGTCTCTGAATCCGAATCGTGTCTTGACATAGATAGACACAGAAAGAGATGACAAAACTTTGCCCCCTAGACTCTTGTTTTCAAGACTTATGCGCTTTGTGAATAAAGTAATCAACCAGGCTTTCTAGATGTGTGAGAGGGAGATGACGAGAGGAGATTGACTGCTCCTCGATTTTGCCGGAGATGGGATTGTTTTCTTCCAAAGTGAATTGTTGAGAAGCCTTGCCTATATGGATCTTCAGAGACTTCAGCAAAGCTGTTAATTCATGGCGAAATTCTGTCTTTTCTTCTCCTTCTTCATATTTTGTACATCTTACGAAGAATCTGTGAAATGGACATTCTTTACCTAGAGGGTTTTTGTCCGTAAATACTCGATGTTACCATGCCATCGTCGCAAGCATGAACTTTGGATGCATTGAGAAGGAGATTGAAGGAAACGACAACCACTACTCATGTATTAAGGCGTGTCCGCAGAGGATGTAAAAGTAGCAATGAAGAGAAAGGTCCTGTAATTGCATATACAGTGACATTCAGAGATAAGGTCGGCGATTTGCAATTTTGAACATAATTTGCACATAGGCCTCTGAGTGCACTCCAATACGTGTGATCAGAAGATAGACACTGATGTGTGGACTAGCTTAAGGCTGGGTGGCAGACTCTCAGAAAGTGAACCGAAGTAGAGATGAAGTTGAGGCAGAACACACGGATGCGTGGGTAAGATGTATAACGGCATCTCTGACCTGAAGTATAAGGAGAGGTCGGCTGTGCCTTGTCTAGCCTAAGTAAGAAGTTCATTCTTAGTGAAGGACAAAGATAATATAGCACTGCAGCTTTTATGAACTGAGAAGGAAATCATTGCAAAAAGAATCCCTCAGTCATTCTTCGTTGTACTCCTCTTGAGAATGAGGCAAATTATGATATTTTTAACCCTAGTAGATCCATTTCAATTTTATAAAGAGACATTGTGAGGGCTGCTTGATCGACATCCACATTCGTCTTTGCAGTTCTCGAAATGAGACATATAACAACGAGTTTTGGAGGAAGAACATATCAAAAGTACATAGAGATGTTGCAGACGATAATAGCAGGTGGATGTATCTAAAGTGCTCAAATCAAGTCATACTTGAAAGCCTCCTTGGGGTCTGTATTTTTCATTATTGTTGCAACTTGAGGTGTTTACAACATCTTTTCCGCGAAGGATTTTACATAAGTTAGAAGAAGAAGATTGGTTGTAATTTTTGTGGTACTCCTGCTAGAGCAGGTAACTCTAACCAACTTTGAGAGCTTTTTGAGAAGGGTCTTCGTTTGGAAGACTACCCTCGAGATCAAGGGGTTGATCCTTCTCATTTTGTTTGGAGATGTGTTTGCAAGCAGAGTTGCCATCCTCAGTGATTGCGTTGCATAGAGTATTTTCTGGGAACAAGTCCTTAATCAACATCTAGCAACTCTTTTTCATTGTGTGTAATTTTATTGGTCCAGACATCACCTATGAGGTTGGGTATCTAGGACCAATTGACTGGATTTTTGTTGAAGACATCATTAGCAGGAGCTTCTTCATGATGATCAGTTGGGAAGGGGTGTGAGTTCTGATGTCACAGTTTCAGGAGACAAAGCCTGCGAGGGTGATATCTGAGTGGAAGTTACTTGAGAAGTAACTCCAGAAGATAATACTACCAGATGTAGTCTGAGAGTAAGTGGCCTCAGTAGATGAGGCTTCAGGGGAACTATCATCCTGAACTATCACATTGCAGGTCACACGCGATAGGAGACATGCCCATAATGGATTGTTGGGAGCCAGAACTCATCCTCGGATGTATGAGGATCGTCAATCCAGCATCTTTCTTCATTTTCAGGAGTTAAAAGAGGAGTTACCTAGTGGTCTTCAGGGACTTCTTGTTCTAGATTTTGATTGCGACGAAGCTAGCCGATGCGGTCTTGCTCTTGTTCTATGGCAAGATGCCACAAGATCCTCGCATATTCTTCAAGATCAAGCATGGGAGCCAAGTCGTATTCTTCATTTGCTCCTTGTGGTTCAACATGGTTGGGTACCACTGGAGCAATTGTAGGTGTTGGGTCAACAACATTTTCTTGGACAGCCTTTTGGTCTTCTTCGTCATCAGACTAGGATCTTGTGGCCATAAAGGGTTATACCAGATTACTGCATAAGGTGAGGTTCAGGAATTCATTCTTCAATCGGAGAGGTATTCTCCTGTTTCAAGGGATTCCTCCACTCGTCGGTGTCACTAGACCTTGTATCCATTTATGAGAATCCAACTACCGAATTGCGAGAGTAAATGATGCCCCCTGCGTAGTTTCATTTATGACATGAGGTGGCATGAAATCACTAAGAGGTGAATCTTTCTTCCCCCTTTGAAGTCTCAAGGAAAAGACTTTTCTGTTCCCAGTAAAGCAGTAGAGGAGGCCTCTGCTTTTCATTGGACTTCTTGTTTTGGCTTGGTCTTCTCCTGCCATTTCCGCTGTTTGAACTGTCGCTTTTGTTTTGACAACAACCTCCCTGTTTTCATCTTCCTAGGAGATCGGGATGTACCCATATGGTTGTCCGCTCGGTGTTGGGTGTAGAACTAGCTCTTTGGCTGCGCTTAGAATTCTTTTTTATCACCTTTGAAGGAAGTAGTGATCTTTTTTTTTTGGGATTGATTTTTGGTGTTTGTCCAGATGAACACCATATGTTGAGAGGCAGAATCATAATTTTTGTCGAAGTGATGACTCATTCTTTCCCACATCTCGTTATCATCTCTCTCACAATGAAGCCTTGATTGAGAGACTGCGAGATCATTTACCTGTGTACAGACAATACTGAGGATATCGAGTTGGTCTTTCCCAATATCTCCTATGCTTTGGGGGTCAGGCAATGTAAGTTGTCGTTTGGCTATGAGAGCCCTGAAGATCTTTCCATCAACATCTTCATTGACGGTTAATTTTCTTCTCTGCCTCGCGTCTTTGCAAGCATCAGAGAGTTTTAGTTCATAACCCGCATCTTTGTTTTCAACTTTCTTTTGTGGCTAAGGAGCTCACTTGGTTCTGCACATTGGGACTCCTTTTTCTTTGGTTTTGAGGTTTTGCAATGGTGGTCGGTTCTTTCTTGCTATTTCTGATTGGTTTCGAGGTCTTTTTTGATACCGTTTCAAGCCACCATGGATGCTTCTAGTGTTCTCCTAGGTTTTTTTTGACTGTTGCCATGATCATTTGGAGCGGAATCCCTTGAAATATCGTTGTTACGAGTAGATGTCAACTAGCCGCACTTATGGCAATACACCTAAGCAATTGTACGCGATTTCTTTCCACTTGTGAATGAAGTCGTAGTTGACTCATTCTCCCCCTGTTTTAGGCTGCAGAGCTGAGCCATAGTGTAGGGTGGTCCTTCACCTTTGAGTTCGAGTTAGGAAGTGTGGTCTCTAGCATGGTCCAGTTTTGGATGGAGTCCTCAAGTAGAGTGGAGTACTAGTCAAAAATCGTACCTTTAGGGTACTTGCAAAAAGACAAATCTTGAGGACATCTTGATTCGAGATAACTCCCGCTCAGGATTTTGAAGTGGATAAGTGCTGTGGGCTGAACTTTTCCTTATATGTTTGGAGAGTAGGGTGCTTGAATTTTGTGGGGAACGAGACCGAGTCCATCCATAAGGGATATGGTTGCTGATCCATATTCCTTGAGTGTATCCTCTTCTCTTTCTTTGGGCGAGGAAATGTCGTCCATGTCTTTTTTTCTAAGGGCCGAGTGAACTCAAATGTCTTCTCCATTTACCTCGTCATTTAGATGATTTGGAGGAGCTTCATTATTTACTTGACGCTGAAAGGCGAGAAGAAGGTTTTCCATTAGAGTCTCAATCTTTTGCTGACCTTGCTCCAATTGTTGGATGCGTACAATCACATCATCTTGAGGTGGATTCCGAGGTTGCTTAGAGTTCGTAACCAGGACGTTCATCCCTCGGGATTCGAACGACGAAATCGTTTTGGTGATTGAGCTAGAGCTCATTCTTTTGGATGAAGAGCTTGAGGAAGGATTACTTCGCTGACCTTGGCTTGAAGCAGCAGGGGATTCTTCAGATGTCTTCGTGTCCAGGTGACACTACGAATCACCGAATGTTGGACATGAATTTT